>VMBQ01001322.1:133493-195275 GCA_007657795.1 Dreissena rostriformis | reverse complement strand
CGCACATGCATTATGCCCAGTTTTCTCAGAACACGACACATATGTGCTAATATTGATTGATATAGCAGGCAACAGCGTTTTTACACATATTTATATGGTTGTCACTTTATTGTTAATTGTCACTTTTTTTCCACGTAGCTGACCATTACATAACGCCAGCAGACCTGAATGAATGCACTCAATTCGTTTCGATAGTATAGGATGTAACACTAATCAGTTACAATAACACATTAGATACCGGTAAATTCCATTTCCAAGACTTTCAGGGTCAGTGCTGGGTCAGTTAATCGTCAGGGGAAGAAGGAATTAATATCAATAAACGCCTTATGTTGATAACAGTATTGCTTTCAAGATATCAAATTACACGAATTTTAGGGAAAGAAATAAATGAAAATGGTAAATGCCATTTGTCTTGCATTGTGAGACAAATCTACCAAAATAGTACAGTGTCCATAGAAGGGAAATCCTTTAATTATCTAACCACACATGTGTGACATACGCAGTCAGTATGTCTGAAAATCTTTCCTGCAAGCCATAATAGGCTACCGACATTTGCCAGTTTGCTATAAATAACGCAGTGTGGCTTCAATTTTCTTTCGGAAAGTACTGAGGTTTGATGTTCCATTTACACAAGGCAACAGGATTTGTAAAGACCCGCGTCATGCAAAATATGAGATTTATGCAATATGATGCCAACGTAGCTACAGTCCAGCCTGCGTGTCCACACAGTCTGGTCAGGAAATGCATACTGAGGAGGATACTCAAGAGATGCCATGAAACCTTGCATGCTTTTTTTTATAGCGGAAAGCATAGCCCCTGACCAGACTGCGCAGACTGGCCTTGAGTTACACTGGCCGCATATGCCATAAGACCAATTTTCGCATGACGCAGATGTAACACTGTTATTTGAATGTGTGGAAAGAAAACTGTGTCTTAAAACAATTATCGAATGTTATGATGATGAAGAAATACACTCATTATAAGCCATGTGAGGACACATATGAAGTGATCACATGTAGTAAGATTTGTATCTCAAATACTATTATGTGGTTTAATATACGTGCACTTCATGGCAAACATATCATTCACTGGATATGCAACTTTTAAGTGAAAAAGAACACAAAAATACTTAAACCTTTGTTTTTAATTTAATAACTTAGAAAAGTAAATTTTCTACCTTTATTTCAAAATCAGGATATACGCCGAATATCTTTTTATAGATATTTCTTGTTTGAAATTTTGTATTGTTAATGATTCATGTGTTAGTGATATTGAGATACCTACCCTGGTAGTCAAAAGTGACTTATAGCTAAGGTTTTAAAGGATTTAAAGAATGCAAATAAAATCCAATTTTGTTTGAAATTTGTTAAGACATTAAATCGCGTATGCGGCCATATTTGCGATGGCCCTTGACCACTCGTAAATTTTACATCGGAACTTACGGATTTGTAGCGGTAAGAATTGTATTACGAAACTCTTGGATTTTTTTCGCATTTTGTAAGAATTATTACGAAAGATAACCGTTTTATACGAACTTTATGAAACGGACACGATTTTCAAATGCTCTCTATTAGGTCCGCGCGGCATAGCAACTAAGTTTTACGCTACGTTCGGTTTATAGAAACGCACTTACGCATTCAGAAAAACGTACGTAGCTTTATACGTACGTAGATTTTCGTCCGTAAAGTTACGCATTGTACCAGAAACGGTCCCCAGGTCAGTAAAAAATATAATAACACTTTCAAAGTGGAATCTACTATGTAAATAGGAACTTTTTAAAAAATATCTTAAAAAGATAAGGGTCACTTAGGGTTTAATAATAGTAACATATAGTAGTCCTCTACAAAGCTTGTTGAAATAATGTCTAGTGATCAAAACTGGCCATGAACCAGGGGTGGTTTAACATTTTAAGTACATGTAAGTGCTGCAATAATTTTAGCTACAATTTCTGACAAGCGGTTTATTTTTTTACTAAAATATGTTCAGTTTCTATGTGGTCTTTTGCTGTTGTTTGGAAATAAAGTACCCAGAGGAAACCCAATCCGTAGTTTGTGTGTGTGTTTTTTTTTTTTTATCTTAGCCAGTGCAGTATAGTGANGTCATTGCAGACATCTTTCAAGGAACATGAGGCATTCATGATAGACCAGATGGGTGTCAATATAATTACTGATATAGATGAATGTGGTTATAGTTCTGTGAGTAAGTCAGATAAAACTGAGCAAAATTTTACAGATGCAAACTTTCTATCTTGATGAATTTGCTAATATTACTGTAAAGGAACTGAATGAAATGAAAGATGAAGTTATTAGCATAAAAGATTCCATTACAAGTTCTTTTTGTAAATTTACCTGTCTTCTGAATGACTTAACACAATTAAATGAAACTATTCAGACCAATGGAAATAATAGAGAGCTCTACCTTATAGCCAGCATGAAATGCAAGCACAAAATACAGCAGGCATTGAGTTTGCTGGGTAAATCAGGCAAGACGTTTACTGTCCAGGGGAAGTCTGAGCACAATGTGAGGATAGCAAGTGATTCATCTTCATGCCATATCACAGGCTTATGTGTTCTTCCTGATGGACAGGTCCTGGTTGGAGACCGCAATAATAAGAAAGTCAAGCTGCTGGACCTGCAGTTCCAGGTGGTGAGTCACTTGGGTGTGGCTGCTAGACCATGGGACATCTGTCTGATCACACCCAGTGAGGTGGCAGTGGCTTTGGATGATAAAAGTAACACACATGAGGTGCAGTTTATCACAGTCACCCAGAGCCAGCTTGTGCAAGGCAGGAAACTTCAGTTAAAACATATATGTAGAGGTATTGCCCATAACCAGGGAGACCTGTTTATTGCCTCTGAAAATGCACTGTACAAGTACTCACTTAGTGGGAAACTGGTCTGCAGGCTCTATAAGGAAAGATCTGGAAACGTTCTTGATGGAGGTAATGAACATGGTGGATTCATCCTGATATCATAAGGAATATATATTGCAAAGTTATTGTACAACCTCATATTTAAAAAAAAATCATTTGTCAATATATTGTTACAACAGCAAGACAATTATTCACTATTAGTGATTTGAACTGTCACTACATGACATGTCTATAAATAGAAACTGGGAAAGAGACACTTTCTAACCTGGTCTTTATATTTTTTTGTTCATTAAATAACTTTACATGTAAAATAATCTTTAGCATTAAACTGGTTTCATAACATTGTGTCAGTACAGTAAGTACAGTAATTCAATATCTTGATGTATTCTGTTTTGCAGTGTGTGCTGTGAGTCCCACAGGGGACAAGCGGTACATATCCAGCCCACTTCAGGACAAGCTCCTCACCCTGGCCAGGGATGGGAAACTCCTGGCTACATTAACACACTATGAACTTAACCATTCATCTGGTGTACATGTTACCCCTGCTGGCCTGGTTCTGATCTGTGGAATGGTTTCCCACACTATCCTTCAGGTGGACAGTGAGGGCAAGAGGAAGCTGGCGACTCTGGGTACAGGGAAGGATGCTGTTTGGTACCCAAAGTCAGTATGCTATAGCAGCACCACATCTTGCATCATTGTGGGACAGAAGTACAGCAACAACATCCTGGTGTTCAGAGTGGAACACCAGGATTAGGGTTAGTGTGTACATGTATGTAAATAGTTTTTTTTAAATGTAACTTACATTACAGTGGTAATGTTGTGTTCATTTCATTCTTTTCATTTAATAAAATTAACCAACATCTAGCTGGAAATTTGGAAATCTTTAAAGTACAATTCAAGAGAGAGAGAGCAATGTTATATGCTTAAAAATGAAAGCACAGTTGTAACCCTTGTTAGAGAATAATTGTGTGTTCCTCTAAACTTCACAAGTAAATTCATACTGTATTTCAAATTAGTCCATACTATATACTCATCCATAAGTTATTCACGGAATAATCGCCCAAGAAATATAGTTTGTGTAATTGATTATTTGTATTTGTTATACCTATTTCATCAGTAAAGACATTAATTAAAATTCATTAAATTTGGATGACCATACAGTGCTCACAGTTTTGGTATTTTGACTATCGGTATTATAAGTGCACGTTCTGCTAAAATGTCACTTGGTATATCTAAACAATTATATAATATGTGTTAATTATATTATATTTGATATGCAATAATGGCTTATTGTGAATTGTGACAGTTAACCTGTTTTGTACTATAGCTGTTAATTGATTTTTTGCTGTTAAACAGTTGATGTTTGTGAAGTGAAAGCACTGCGGCCATGCAAGTTTTACGACTCCCAATTAAAAAAAATCATCTATTGTATAAAGACCGGCTTTGTATTGTTTGGATGTGGTTGTTTACATTCCAGTTTTTGCATGAATCTTTGAATCTTGTCTAATTTGTTGTTGAACAATGCAACATAGCTTTTATATGACAATATAGGGTGACTGAGTCATTAGTCAAATATATATAAAAACTGTAAAAACACGTTTTCTGTTGATTTTTTTTTTTGCATGTTTAGCTAAAATAAAATGGTTACTATACAAACATCTTCATTATAAATATTGAACTATATTGTTACCAGTATATGCATCATTCAAAATCATGTCTTAAATTGTGTGTTTTCAAGTTAGAATGTTAATATTTACAATATGTTAGGTACAATCTCATTAATGTAAAATGAAGTAATAAAAAAAAGCCTGTTCACTTTTTATGCCCCCTTTCGAAGAAAAGGGGGTATATTGCTTTGCTCATGTCGGTCGGTCTGTCGGTCCACCAGATGGTTTCCGGATGATAACTCAAGAACACTTAGGCCTTGGATCATGAAACTTCATAGGAACATTGATCATGACTCGCAGATGACCCCTATTGATTTTGAGGTCACTTGGTCAAAGGTCAAGGTCACATGTCAAGGTCACAGTTACTGGAAATAGGCATTTTAAGGATTTAGCATGGTTCAAACAAGGGAAACAACTACCGTTTATGCATGTTCTTTTTGTTACAGCAGTTGCCTCCCTTGTAATTTATTTAAATTTTACCAAATGTAAGGCTAACTGCATTTTTGTAATGCATTGTATCAATAAACCTCGGGCAAAAATGAAATTAAGGTTGCATTATCTCTACCTAGTTATGCCCCCTTTCGAAGAAAAGGGGGTATATTGCTTTGCACATGCACCACCACCACCACCACCACCACCACCACCACCACCACCACCGTTGTTCACAGTGACAAAAAACTTATTCACACAATGGCTGCTACTACAACTTATAGCTCATATAGGGGGCATGCTTGTTTTACAAACAGCCCTTGTTGTTAAGAAGTTGAAGAAACTATTAATCATCTTTAATTATATCTGTCAACAATTAAAGTGTTATAAGTAAAGTGCTTAAACTAAAAATAAAGAAATATTGTTCTCTAAAAAGTTATCAATTGTTTGTTTGAAATATACTGCATGATTTTTATGTCTGGTATTTCCAACAAAGAAAAGGGAAATCTTAACATACTATGTCTAGAAATAAAAAAAAATACATCTCCCCTGTTTAGCTTGTGCTACAACACTTAACGCACTTTCGTTAAGCCCCGTTTTTTTCAAGAGCGCTGTTCTTTATAAGTAAGCCAAGATCACGAACGACTACAGTTCCATATTTTATAACCTTATAATCATTTTATATGCTGAACCAACTCATTTTGAAAATGATAAACTAACATAAAAAAAACTTTTCTAAGTTGAAGATAATATTTCCAAATTTCCATTTTCATATCTCAGCGCATACACCAATAGCTCTCCGCTGTTGTTTTAAGTTTATATATTGCGTCTTGGCGAGAGATCTTATGAACGCTTCCTCAGCGGGGATAGATTCCGTGTCCTCGTGGTCGCTAGGCGGACACCAAAACCATTTAGTCACTGCGACGTATACAGACAGGTGGACAGACAGACAAGCAGACGGACGGACATATATACAGACATTAAAGACATAGATCTACCTAGCTAGACACATTTAAATTAAGACATTCATAGTTACGTACATTTTATACACTGTTTCCGAGCTATGTCAACGGTGTTTTTAAAACCCATGTCTTCCGACAGAATAAATGCATGCTTAAGAGCCATAATTTCTAATGAAAGAAAGTAACACTTGGGTCACTCAACATCATTTTGCTTGTAAGAAATACATTTCGTTGTATTCATGTTTAAAAACGCTTGTTGCGAAACGAATATATTCTCTTCTCTGCGCTGGGTACGAACGTATTTTCCTTACTCGATCTTCTCCAGCGGCATCATCAGCTATCGCATGAATAGAAACGAGGCGTACCAATACGCATAATATGCAATTCGTATTGAGAGATCTTTAATATTAACTTTATTAGTAATACTTATCTAGTAATTATTGTGTCATCGATTTCATTGCGTTTGTTTTTGTATTGTGATCGGTACGATGTCCATTAGAATGGATTTCTGTAAAGTTTGTTTGAATTATTCATGGAATCGGACTAAAATATTTGAGCATCGCTCGGGGAAAACGGGGCTTAATACGTTTCGTTAAATGTCGTCCCAGATTTGCCTGTGTAGTCCACACAGGCTAATCAGAGACGACACGTTCAATTGTTACGGTAGTTTTCTTTTAAAGGACGTGTCTTCTCAACGAAAATCCAGTTTAGGCGGAAAGTGCCGTCCCTGATTACCCTTTGATTACTGCACAGGCTAATCTGGGACGGCAATTTACCCCAATTCTTTAACTTCACGTTTTCCAGAACGAGGCTTATATATGCATACATAGCGGTCAGCGCCAGTTTAATATTGATAAGGTATACGTTGTTATCCGCCATCGAGTACGTCAACAAATATCCAGTCAACTTAGTTTTTTTTTATCGAATACTGAAATATGACACGTAGTCCATAACTGAATAGTTCTGAAGTTCCACGCGGGTGTTACGTTCTTCATTTCTCTAGTGGCTTAATTAAATACAAATACAAATAGTTCAACGAAAACCAACATGAATGTCAATGAAAACAGGCGTAACTAGTCAAAGTTTTTGAGAACCTTGTTTGCCAACAATCGATTGCCAACAGGGCTAAGTATGAGAAGTTAAATAGACTTACGCATTAATTATTAATAAAAAGATATTTCAACAATATTACTGTTGTCTTCGTGTAAGGCGGCTTTTGGGATATTTTTGGATTTTGTGTGCAAAAGTCCTCGTGCAATTGAGTTGTGTAATTTTGCACATTCAAACGCTATATATTCGCGCGGATGTACACAAACAATTGAGACTTTTCGGCTACATAAGTGGTTCTTATAATTTAATTAAGTCGTCAATATTGTACGATATATACGTGTATAGAAACGCATTCCTTTTAAGTCTTCAAGACATACCGGATGCGTCCGTCGCTATAATGTGCGTTATTGTTGGTTGAAGCGTGGACTAATTGATAAGCTTTCGGCCTTGCGAAATTCCAGTTCTTTGGTAAGTTGGGGTTATCGTTAGTGTGTGCGATCTTGTTTAATTCTATTATTTTATATTTTCCGATAGATTTATTGATAATCAATATACAAATATTATAGAGATTTTCGTTTTTGTGTGTGAGTTCAGCTAGGTATAATTTCACTTTTTAACGAAAATTTCAGACGTAAATGAACAAAGTAGCGAGACGTCTTCGCACAGTGGCATCATGGCGACCATCTTTCTGGACCGGAAATGACGTCATCATTTCTAATGACGCGGAAGACACAAGCCTTAAGTCCGGTTTTGTTGTAAGTAGGGATATATTACATGTATAGGTATATATAATTCAATTACATGAACTAGACAACAATTCAGTAAGCGCTCAATCTATGTTTAAATATATAAATAAATTATTCGGCCCATTCCCAAATTTAAAAAATCAATCTGAAAAGGTAAGTATTATTCCACAATTAGAGCCTAAATTTGCATTTGAAAAAGTTCCATTGTTATTCCCCGAAAGGAGGCATATAGTAATGGCATTGTTTCCCGTTTCTTATGCGTAGCATAATTGAAGGGATTCAACTTTTATGAGCCTCGCTCTGGGAAAACGGGGTCTAATGCGTGTCCCTGATTAGCCAGTGCGGACTGCGCTGAATTGCCCATTTTAGACCGTTTAACCGGGCGGTGCCGTAGTTTCCGACACGAATGAAAAGGGTTGATATACCCAGTTCTATTATTGTTTGAACTTTTGTGAGTCCATGCTCCGTACGATCAGATGATGTTATAATGGGGTTCATCTTTTTGAAATTAATTTTCGTCTTTTTCGTTTTGAAAAAGTCCCGAAACACTCCACGATAGTAAACTTTTACAAATCCTGTTCAGTTTTTAATGTTGGTTCGTTGGTTTGAATTCCTGGCCGGTTAAAAAAAACCTTGCGGCGCACCAGGCGTACTCTCTCTTTTGTGTGTGTTTTTAATGCGTATGTTTGGTCTTTGTTTTTGTTTTTTTAACTCGGCGCGTTTCGTTTCTTTCGGGATATGCGGACTAACAACAATTTGAGATTCAGACACAGTTAAACAAATTTCGTGTAAATTAATAAGGGAAAGCACTGCGCATCGATTACTTCGTCAGTACACCGCAATAGTCTCCCTAACATCAACTGTTTTACGCACATATATAACACGCGACATAGAAAACCTGCCCGGGGTCATTTTAAGCAAAGATCGTTGTAGTATTCCTCATATTATATATATTGTTCAATTGCTGTATTTTTGCCAAAATTTGTCGAACAAAAACAAATACAAAAACACAGAAACAAACACACACAAAAAAATACAACTCTACTCTTTCTTGTCTTTAGCTATTTTGAGACCGTGCTCCGAACACCATGTTTGGCCATGACAAGAGCAAATACGTATGGACTTTGTGTGAACATTGCATGATAAGGAATAATTTTATAACGGTGTTAACACAAACTTTTCGTTTTGACCAAAAATCTGTTATTATAAAATATATGAATTTCTCTGCTTATTTAATACACTATTGCGGTCCGCTTCCATATCTGACTACATTGGTTGTAATGTTCATTTGATTCATACTAGTATTAAGAAAATTCACTTGGTATTTTATAAATATTTTTTTCATTTAGATACCCGCAATCAACGCCTCCTTAACCGCCAAAAACAACCACCACCACCTCCATAACTACCACCATCATCTAACCCCCACCACCACCACCTCAACCTGTACCCCCTCAACCACCACCTCAACCTGTACCCCCTCAACCACCACCACCCCCTCAACCACCACCACCATCGCCACCACCTAAACCACCACGACCACCACCTTAACTACCACCTTAACCTAAACCACCAACACCACCACAACCACCAACAACACCACCACCACAACCAAAACAAAACCATCACCACCGCACACACCACCGCCAACATCACCACCACAACAACCACTACAACCACCACAAACAAAGCCCTTAATTTTAATTTGAACCGATGTCCTTTTAAAACGAATTGAAGTAATATTTGAAGGATTGACTCTTTAATGATTTCCGACCAAAAACCACATCGATAAATTCTATTCATCGCGCATCGCTGCGAAAACATTATTTTCACAAATTGTATATGTTTTCATTATTCAGTATTCATTTATCATTCTTTAGAAACGCGCGAACGTGATCTGTGACAGAAAGCGAAATTCCAACCCAGGACAGAGATTGAGAAAGGTTGCCATGGAAACTGATAGCAACACCATAATTAGTGGTACATGATTGATGTGCGTAAATGCGCCCTCTTTCACATAATCAACGACTGTGGTTCTACCAGCAACCTTAAAAAAATCTCAATTATTACGGAAGTGCGTTATTGGGAACTTTCATTTGTTTTGCCTTTATTCAAACCCGACCGTATTGAGAAAGTTAAGATCGATTCTCCAGAAATTTAAATTGGCGGTGAATCTAAGTTACTTGCCGGAACCTCATGGCTGCAGCGTCAGCAGCGAACCGGAAGCACGTCGCGATAATTAGGGCGCCTGTCAGGTTAGCGGAAGCGAATTTGTCTTCCCTATAAAGCGAAACAAAGTGTGTCCAAAAATTAAAACATGAATTATTCCGACGAGTAAAAACGTTCTCAAACGATCGACAGTTTGTGACTGAAGGACTTCGCATCGGAAAATATATTTCCAGATACAGAATAAAACACATGCTGGTATTGGTCTGACCGTCAGTAAGTAAACGAAGATACATCTTAATTTCGTAGGTTGGCCGATCCACAGAATTAACACAAACACATCGGGAAATGAACGACGCAAATTATTCTTTGATTCCCAAATTCAGAAATCAACGATTATACTTGTCAAAGAAAAAATTATTCTCTGAAAATTTGTCATAATCGGCTACTTTATGTAAAATTTTAAATACAACTCGTCGATAATGCTAACTTTAGCATGTTTCAAGCTTATATAATGTGTGTAACGTCAAGCCCACAATGCCCACAATGCCCACAATGCCCACATTGCATGAGAGCCGCGCTCTATGACAACAGGGCTTCATGCATGTAAGGTAAAGAGTCGCCCCAGATAAGCATGTGCAGTCCTTACAGGCATATCCGGAACTACACTTTCCGCTTTTTTCCGTTTAAAGGAAGTCTCTTCCAAACAAAAAATCCAATTTAGTCGGACTGCACAGGCTAATCTCGGACGACTCTTTACGCTTAAGCATTAAGCCTCGTTTTCCCAGAGCGAGTCTCCTGTATATTATCCTAAATCAACACATTATTTGATGTAAATCACGATTTCCTATAGTTTTAAAACACAATCTCGTATCAACGCGCTCGACTAATAAACATGATTGGAATATGCTTAATTACACGTCACGATTTCCTCGTGGTCATCAAGAAAACACGATTTCCTCGTGGTCATCAAGAAAACACGATTTCCTCGTGGTCATCAAGAAAACACGATTTCCCCGTGGTCATCAAGAAAACACGATTTCCCCGTGGTCACCAAGAAAACACGATTTCCTCGTGGTCATCAAGAAAACACGATTTCCTCGTGGTCATGTAGACAACACGAATTCCTCTATAATCGATCCCACGCCGTTTCCCCCTTATTAGCCATATGTTTTTTTTCCTTTTTCTGTTATAGCAACAACAACACAAATAATAATATTGTTCGTATAATCATTTTTAGATCGGCAAATAAACAATCTTTGTGTTACTCTGATCCCTATCTACTCCTTTGCATACGACCTCCAACTCGTTGTGTATCGGCTAATAAACAACGCTGCGTCGAACATTTCCAAATCTAATTGTCATTAACGATGGTTAAATGGACTTGTGCACAGTTTAGCAAAATGATGGTTAATGTGGTACATCGTAATTTATGGTATCGTACATTGCATTTTTTACTGTATTACTCAAAATATTTTAACAACTGAATAAGAAAAAAAAAGTTAATCAATTGGAAGACATTACTCTGGCTATCTTTCTCCCATGTTTTGACGTGGAAATCCCTCAACGGAATTCACAAGTCACTGTTTGCTGAATCAATTATTCTAGACGCGTTCCATACGTAATACCGAATAATCCTCATAATTAATAACGCTGTCTTCAGGTCGGCTGGACAGCTGACATGTTTCTAATATCCGTCAGACACTAGTTTAACCTTAGAACGGTGTTCGTTAAGCTCTTTCGCAGAGACTTAAGTCCGGTGATTGAATTCAAACACGATGCAATTGGGCCTCGTTCTGGAAAAACGGGGCCTACTGCATGTGCTTTAAGTTTCATCGAAAATTAATCTGTGCAGTTCGCACTTTCTTCCTATACTGGATTTTCGTGTAGAATAGCTTCCTTTAAACGAAAATTTCCATAAACGCGGAAAGTGTCGTCCCTGGTTTGCTTGTGCGAACTGAACAGGCCAATCTTGGACGACACTTTACGCACATGCATTAAGCTCCGTTTTCCCAGATCGCGGCTCAATTGTTCTCGTATACTAAACAGAACTGCTTACTTGATACATAAAGTAGGTATTTCATAGTGGTATTTTTTCAGAAAATGTCAAATCTTGCAATTGACCATCGCACTTGTCCGACTATATATTTTTTAACAACATCATCATGGGATAATGAAGTTGCGATTAACCGAATATATTAGATATATCAGTAAAACAGAAATGCATTCGCTTATATTATAATATTGCTATACAAGCAAAATTTATTAAAAAAACAAAAAAAAACAAAAAAACTATTAAGTCGTTGTGCCTTAATTTGTGCTATAAAATAAACAACATATGATTGAGCCTCACTCAGTAAAAACGGTAATTAAGGAATGTGCGTAAAGTGTCGTCCCAGATAAGCCTGTGTTATCCGAAAAGGCTCATCAGGGACGACACTTTCTGCTTTAATGGTATTTGACATTTAAAGTTAGTCTCTTGCTAGCGAAAATCCAGTTTATGCGGAATAATACGAATCTGCTTCAAGCATTTTTTGTCTTGCGCGTTTCATCCGGAAATGACAATGTCTGGCTCGTGTCATTCAAATAGAAAACGAAGCTATTCTGGTGTTTTATTTCAAAGCAAAGTGGTTATAACTGAAACGGTAATTTATGACGACACTTTTGCAAATTGAGATTTATTAAAATGCAGAAATGCTTAAATCGCGGCGTTATTTTGCGAGATCATTATGTTTTATTGCGGCACTCGTGAAATAGTATTTCCTCTCATCACATATGAATTACAATAAATAATATACCGAGACAAATACATATCCACTTATTTTTATCGGTATGATGCGTGTCTTAATAAATTATGTGGTTTAATAAATATTACCCATTAAAATTTCTAAATGTTGATTACTGACTGATAAGAAACGCCAAGTCAAAATTGATTTCTTGCATCAGTGTCTTACGCTCGAAATCATAAAATGACAACTAAATATGTAGTCGGAGCATTTATTGTTTACTCTCAAGTCCACAATCTTGTGGAATGATAGCAAGGAACTATTCTGGTGACAATTTCTCGGCATTAAATCATCCAATGTAGCTACCGATAGATCACGCCGCCTTAACGCACCATTTAACAGACAGAAAAGATAGAGAGGGAAGATGGATTCATAAATAATTGGCCATCATCTTCTATCTGATATGTTTTGTAGCAGAGAGAACTGACAGTGTGTTTCTTTTATGGAATGATTTTTTTCTTATATGATTCGGGTGGGTTTTTTTAATAAACGTTTTAAGTTATAGCTATTTGTTTTTCTAACCGGCTCAGGTTTGTCAGACTGAGATGACGTTATTTTTGACGTTTCAATGTTTTAACATCATGAATACAAAATGTTATACTTTATGAATAACCTTAAATTTTCCTTAAAAAGTAAGCATCCTGGACGATACATGCTCGTACTCGAGGAATAAGGCAAACATATTTGAGTCACGCTTTGGGAAAACAGGGCTTATTGCATTGTCGTAAAGTATCTTCCCAGTTTAGTGTGTGTCGTCCGAACAGCCTAATTTGGGTGGATTCGTTCTGATTTCATATTATGTTGTTTTTTCAAAAGAAATATCTTCTAAACAAATTCCAATTCATGCGGAAAGTCTCGTCTCTGATAAGCCTGTGCGCACTGCACAGGCTAAAATAATAAGTAAAAAATGTCTAAAAAAATTCGGAAACAAAAATGTGAATATTAATTCGTATTTCATATTATTGTGTTCAATTCGTAGATCGGTCAACTCATGAAATTAACGAAAATTAATATCCCACGAATACTAATGGTTTCAAAGTAATGACACACTCCGACATTCTTGGTAAGTGAAAGTTTGGTGCAAACATTAACCGATATTGGCTTTGTATTAATTTTCTGTGCGTGAATTTGTCAGTGCACACATTGATCAAAGGGTCAAACGAGAATATTAATTAATTAACTCGTGTTTTTTCATGTTTTTCTCGATAAATCGATTCTAGCGTTTAGATATTTATTGAAGCAATACGCGATGCTAAAGAAACCAATAAATGAAACTTGCAGTCGGAGTTTTTTTTTCAATAGGTGTCGTAGCGTCTTGCAATTTGTTGAACTTTTTTTTGCATGATACTTTTTTTTCACACACACGCGGAGAATACTGTTTAAACTTCCTTTTAGTACTAAACGCTATTCGAATGGAACGGGACATACGTGATATTTTGGTGTAATATATGGCGGACGAACGAGATATACAATTTGATACTTCGCTTAATATATGTGCCTAAAGTATCTCCCAGACGAGCCTGTGTCTTCCACACAGGCTAATTAGGGACGACACTTTCCGCACGAACTGGATTTTCGTTTAGAATAGACTTTCTTTCAACAAAAAAGATCAATGAAAACGGAGATTGTCGTCCCTGATTAGCCTGTGCATACTGCTGAGGCTAATATAGTATAAAGACTGGTTTTCCAAGATAGAGACTAAAATTTTAAGATAACTGTATATTTATTAGTTTCAAGAATGGGAATTTTTACAGTTTGTAGATATATAAATTGGGAACATAGTGATTATAAAAAGTTACAGTTGCGTAAAAATATCTTGCACAGCACGTCTAAATCCAGATAATAGATATACACGTCCATGTTTTGTCATTGGGCGCGCACTGCTTTGTCCGATGAGATGTTATGTCAGGACGCGGTGACAAATGAATCTTGTACGATGTTATTTCCATGACAATCTAACGCGGGCGTTTGAGAGCAAAGGACTTGTTTGACTGAGAGGGATTCTTTATGTTAAAGGAACTCAGAAAATCCGGTGGTATGAATATATACGAGGATCTATTGAGACGAGTTGAGTTTATAATATACATTATGTCAATCAAATGCTTCTCAATTGAATGGAATGCATGCAAAACCTATATGAGACTTTGTGAGGAACAGATACATTCAGGCGGCCGATCAAAAGGATGCTAAGTGAAGTGTGGAGCCGGGTATATAATGTGAGATTCATTCGTTAAATGTGTGATGTATGGACTATTTTTTTTAAACAAATATTTCAGTGTGTGAAACCTATAAAACATTAATGAACCGATTTCAGGGCTTCGATAACACTGACGTAATCAATAAGTGTTTTTTCACCGATTGGATATTTTTTACGTCATTAATTCGTTATAAATCCACGTAGGTTTTATGGATCTGAATAGTGTGACGTCATCAATACGTTATGACTCTTAATAATGTTCATGGATTGGATAGGTATACGTCATCGATATGAACTGCTTGGATCATTATAATGGCATCAATACGACTTGATGTCACGTTGATTTCGCTGATTTGAGTGTGAAGTTATCAACACATTATGACGTCACGACGAATACTCCGCTCGGACGGTGTTCTGACAAATATCTATTCGCGTTTATGGAAGACGGTAAAAATGGAAGTTTAAACATTTTGTCGGTAGTGAGAAGTAACTTTGTAACACGTTTTTTTCCTGGTCTGTAAAAGATTTGTGTTGACCTTAATATGTTCGGATATTTTATTGCATATGTAGCGGCTACACTTTTGACGTAGTAGGCATGCGTTGGTTGTATTTGTTATTATTAATGTGTTGTTTTTGTCGTGTCTTTTTTTCGAAGAAACTTTACTGGTTTACAAATATATTGTATACAATACACGACAATGGCTGATAGAGAGGCACAGCTCATATCAAAATAGTTAAATTATGCAACAGAAAAACAACACTTTAGGCAAAGAGTTTTGAATGAATCTGAAATTCATATTTAGATATTTATTTTAAAAGTGTTTGTAATGTCAAATATATTTCTTTCAATATGGGATTTATTCTTTGACGCTATCTGTCTAAAATCATTTTCCAACATCATTGGTTGAACAGTTGTAATTGTACTCGTACACCAGCTCCCGAGTGCGAGTAGATAACTGTTGAAAACACATGTTGAAATCAGCGAACAATGGAAATAAACAAACACAACATTTATTGACCGCAACTGTTTCTTATTCATCGGGATTTTTGTTTACACATATCAATTACTCTACTGAAAGATCCACAACAGTTGCATGTCAGCTTAAGAATGTTGGAATTCTAATTAAAGAAGCCCCAGAAGATCGGAAACTGTCACTGTTCATTGTCTATGAGTGAGCTGCTTTTTATGTCATGTGCGTGTTCAATATTTTTACTCATTTGTCTGTTGTCCAAATCTTACATTGTCAAGTACTGTTTATTTATTGTTATTACAGCTACATTGCAAATACATAGGATATGTGTTTGGGTTCCTTTTTATATTTAGAACAGGATATTATGGATTCACTTTCCGTCCGTCTGTTTGGTTGTCTGTCTGTGTCGGTCAGTCTGTCTTTCTGTCCGATGAAGTACTACAACGCTTTCGACGAACAGAATTCAAACATGCAATGATTGTTCCTTATGCAATGAAATGTCAGCATGTACATGTTTTTATTATTTAAGCATGTGTTAGTTGCTTAATTTAGCCATCTTTTAAACTCAGAATTTCCATAAAATGATGTTTTACAACTTGCTACATATCATGACAGAGGGTATTTTTCACTACTGTGACAGGCTTTAGTTGTGATGTATTGTGTTATTCAAATGTACCTTTTATGTAGATGGTCCCATTTGTTTACCGAAGTTTCACGTCACTACGTGAATCGCCTTCTGACTTAAATTTAGAATTTCTTATAAACGTTTTGGTCTCGGACCCCGATTCAAAACAGCTTTTTCTGTCACTACACGATTCAGACTTACGATTTCATTTGGATATGAACATAACTGACGCTGACCCCCGATATTAGTCTGTGTGTCCGTTCGCTCTAGGACTCGAGATCCGAAGAGAATACGGAGGGGAGCGAGGCGCCGTCGACGCTTGACCGCGCTTCCGGTATGGGAGCGTCCTTCCAGCGACAACAGGCCGAGTTCATCATTCTTCACTTCAGGTTAGTTGTAGAACCCTCCACTAATTTTAAACAAATCCCGCCTCATGATTACCGCGTCATTTACATCATGTATTACAAAAGTACGGCATTCTCTAAGTCTTGTATTGGTTTGGTGGTAATTTGGTCATAGGTCAATTTAATTTGATTTAACGACACAAACAAATATCAAATATTGTAAAAAGAAATATCACAGCAAAAGATCATTAGCCCGTTGGTTTTAACTTGAAGGGTATATCGACGGTATTAAGACATTAATTAAAACAATGTTTATGTATAAGTTGTAGGGTGTAAATATTATTTGAGTAGATAGATAGTACAGAAGTAGTAAAAGTAATTTAGGTAATAAGGGTAGCGTATATGTGTGTTTTTTTTTAGTTGAATCTAACATAGTTGAATCTAACCTATCTTCCCGCCTTTCTGCACGAGCACCGCACAGCTCACACATATATTGAACAACGCTGATCGATGATTATTGCACCTAATATAATATCCATGTTTGTAGGCTTCAATTGATAACATACAGGTAACTACACTATTTTTACATATGTCATTGTTATGTATTCTGTATTTAATGTTTTATCGTATTTCAGATATCGTATTTCAGATATTTGTTATTTGAGTATTTGTGAAATGTCGCGCTCATCATACCGCCATTGCTATTGATTGTATTTCGTTTATTATTGTTATTGTTATTATTCTCATTATTATTCTTCTTATTATTATATACAAATAATTATAATTATTATTATTATTTACATATTTGTTACGGGGATTTATTAATCCTATCCAATTCTAACAGAGAAAAGAACCACGACTTGTTGCCAATAACCCGAGCGCATAGGCGTAGCTATGTCGGACGACAATGGCTCCCAACGTGTTCTGATGTTTGGATAAATGGAGTTCAGTGCAGTTTTGTAGACCAGTTCTTAAAGACGGAACCATAGACCTTCGGGAACCCGCGGATACGAAACGTTGAAAGGATCCTCTTCCCTCTTCTTCTAGACCGTTACATCACAAGACCAGATTATTCTACGCTGGAGTTTTGACATTAAGTGTATTTGTGACAGTGTGTGAACATTGTGTTTCGTAGTTGACGATTCATTTCTACGGTGGTGTGGAGAGCGTTTTAATTTTCGTAGTATTTATGAGAATAATTGTTGAGACCATTTTTTATACTTCAAATGTTAGTTTTTAAATAATACATTTAGGAATCACAACACTGGCATTTAAGTTGCATGCAATCTAACCTACGCCCATGTATTTAAGCAAAACACTTCTTCACATCGACTGCTAATCCTTTAAACAATAGATTGCTATGTAGAATTATTAGTTATAAACACACATTACTATATTTAGAGCTAGAAAAAGCCAGTTTGTATTTTTAGTCACTAGCAGTATTAGTCAACCCCCAAATCTGTCCTTGTTTATTGACAGTTAGCTCGATATACCCGTGCTTTTAATGATTGCAGTGGTATGTTGTGAACGTGACCGTTTTGTTGAAAGTTATTTTTCAGTGAAATTAGTTTTAAACCAATTTCATTGTAAAATAAAGAAGGTGACTAAAGACAATCTTTTCAGGGTAGCGTGATTCGAATCGTTCGCGGTCGTGCGTTAATTTAATTCGGAAAATTGTAAAAGTTTACAGTATTAACCTGTAAAATTTACATATATTGCGGATAGAAAAGTTTATCGAATTTATCGATATCGGTACGTTGCTGCTAGCGTTAAGCGCGCACGTTTAAGTTTATGATTGGGTAATTATTGACTATTACTGTTAGTTATTATGAATATCGCGTGAGCGCAGCAGTTAAACTTTGAACCGGAACCGGATATCAATATAACGGAAGTCGATCTACCGGAAATAAATTGCACACTGCGTAAAAAGAACGTATAACAAATGTTAGTGTGTTAAACTAGCTTAATCAAATTGTATTGGTGTCTTGTATTTGTTTTATAATAGGAACACACACTTTTGTTTGTGTTTTATTGTACAAAAGCTACACTTATAGTTTGAATTAATAAATGATTTAATCATTACATTGAAATTGAAATATCGTTTATTACTTATTCTGTTGAAAATAAAATAAATAATTAATTGTTTATTCAAATTGAACTTAAATATACAAACACATTGGTATTGAAGTCTTTAGTCATTTACTTAAATGATGCAATACTTTTATCATCAAATAACTCGATTAATTACAGCAGTTTATTGTGCATAGTGTAATTAAATATTCACAAGTAGATACTAATAATTAATATGGTGTTGTTGTTGTTTTTTTTTTGTTTTTAAACATTGAATTATGATTTCGTACGTTGTTTGGAGCATGAACAATGAGATATTGTATGTNGGTGCTCGTGCAGAAAGGCGGGAAAATAGGTTAGATTCAACTATGTTAGATTCAACTCAAACAACAACACATATACGCTACCCTTATTACCTAAATTACTTTTACTACTTCTGTACTATCTATCTACTCAAATAATATTTACACCCTACGACATTAACTCTATTACATGCAGGTAATTATATCTTTATACGTCATTTCCCCCATATTTTCTTCTAAATTGAACGATGCAAGTGCATTGTAGCCCATTTAAGGCGGTGTGGGACTGGATAGTACTGGTTTTAGTCTTGTACACGGCGGTGTTTACACCGTACCAGACCGCGTTCCTCCTGAACGAAGAAGATGCCACCATGCGACGGAACCGGGATTCCGGAACGCGCACGGAAAGTCCCGAGTCTTCCCGAGCAAATCCACTCGTGATCATTGACTTGATAGTCGACTTGATGTTCATAGGTGAGCGACTTAGACAATCCCCCCGACTTCTGACTTCACCCTAAAGCATCCGTGTGTTGTAAATAAAAATATGTCCATGTCTATCGACAGAAAAAAATACAACTAAGAAAAGTATTTAAAATGAACGAACTTCTTATCTTGTAAATACGGCTAACCTTGTCAATACTGCTTACCTTGTAAATACGGCAACTGACAGTATATGTAGAATAATGTTGTAAACGTAGAACACTTGTTGATAACCGCAGCGGACATTCTGATCAACTTCCGGACCTCGTACCTTCACAACGGCGAGGTGGTGATGAACCAGAGGCGTATAGCGATCAACTATCTCAAGGGCTGGTTCGTCATTGACACCATTGCCGCTCTTCCTTTTGATCTACTGCTCTTTGGTTCCGGCACTAGTGACGTAAGTGACGTTGTTGTTTTTTTCGCGTGTATGTCGGTTACGTCAGTGACGTCGGTTTTTGACGTCCGTCAACCAGTGTCGAGTGTCGTGAGTTACGTTTTAACGCCTACATTATTTCAGTGACGTCAGTTACGAATGGCGTGATATATGTCTTTGCACTTAAATACGTTGATAAGTCGGTGACGTCGGTATTGTCTAAGTTATCATGTCGGTATTTTGTTTGAGTTATCATGTCGCGTTGGCGTAGTATTTATAAGCAATACGTTACGTAAATGACGTTTCACACATGTTTTAAATGACTTTTGACGCAAAGCTATTAGTGACATTAATAACGTTATACAAATAGCTAATGACATATAGCTTAAAGTGACGAAAATGACGTTTCGCGCATAGCTACTTATGACGTTGATTACTTTTTACACAATAACATATGCGGTAAATGACGTTTCCCACAAAGCTACCAGATTCGTCAATTACGTTTCACACATAGAAACTAGTGGCATTATTGGTTTTTCACCCATAGCTACTTGTGTTGTAAATGAAGTTTGTCGCAAAACTACTAGGGACATTAATTAAGTTTCACACATAACTACTAGTGACGTTTCACACATAGCTACTATTGAACAAAGCAACAATTCACACCACAAATAACTCTGGTGACGTTTATGACGTTAAACACATAGTTATTAGTAACGCAATTGATGTTTTTACACATAGCTGCTAGTGATATAAATAATGTTTGTACACAAAGCTACAAGTGACGTCAATTACGTTTCTCACATAGCTATTTATGACGTAAATGAAGTTTCACATATAGCTTCTAGTGACGTAAAAATCGTTTTCACATATAAGTACTAGTGCAGTTAATGACGCTCGCACATAGCTACGTATACCGTTAATGACGTTTCGCACAAACCTACTTATTACGTAAATTGACGTTTCGCACATAGCTACTTATTACGTAAATGACGTTTCTCACATAGCTTCTTATTACGTAAATGGCGTTTCGCACATAACAACATATTACATAAAAGACGTTTCGCACATAGCTGCTAGTGACGTCAAGAACGTTTCGTACATAGCTACTTATAACGTAAATAACGTTTCGCACAAAGCTTCTTATTACGTAAATGGCGTTTAACATATAGCTACTTATTACGTAAATGGCGTTTCGCACATAGCTACTTATAACGTAAATAACGTTTTGCACATATCTATTTATTACGTAAATGACGTATCACACATAGCTGCTATTGACGTCAATGGCGTTTCGCACAAAGCGGTCACTGACGTAAATGACGTTTTACACCTTAACATTTCTTTCGTACATGATGTTTTACAAAGCTACGTAAGTTTATATAAGTCTTTCTGCTCTTTTTGTCTGTCGTCTTGTCTGTCTGTATAAAATAGTCTTTAAGTGATCACTGTGCGTGTCATCGTATCAATTCAGCGTCATTCATTTATGTAGAACAGGCAACGAAATACACGGCACTAATAAATGCCGCCAATTTGAATGTAAATCTACACTGTCTCCCGAGATCTCTCGACGCTCGGTTTAGTGAATAGATTCCCTAATTGATATTCGCGAGCTTCAGCGACGGCTGTGACCTCTAATCCGATCGACGCATCCACATCCGCGCCGCCTGCCAAGTAGCAAAGCTGGGCGCGTCGCCGGTAAGCCGGACGTTATCTTCTAGATAGCGTTTTGATTGCAAAGTAGACGTGCTGTAAACAGTGATTCGAACGTAATATATACTCGCTTATGTTTATACCCCCGAAGAGAGGGGCATATAGAGGTCTGTCGGTTGGTATGTCCGAATATTTTTGTGAAGCAAAATACTTACACATTTCTAAAGCGATAAATAATACGTCATCGCAATGAAGTGCACACACTTTTTTCATTCCCAATCATCCACACATTCCTGAGTTACTTGCCATTGACCGTAGCTGCGTAATTGGTGCTGGATATTCTTAACGTTTGTGACAAAGCTCTTCAAAGTGCTTAAGTCAATAAGAAGATTAGCGTGTATAGTATGTTCGAATACAATTCTGCAACACATGTCAACAGGAACATTTCGCAGCTCATCGCTCGTCGAGAAATGTGTGGGTCAGCAGTAAAGAAACAAGTGCCTTTCGAAAAACCAGCAACAGCAATGTTTTCCATAACTCGATCGATAATATCATCGCACTCGTTGAATGATATAAACACGCCTTTTCGCATTAGAACGTAACTATAATGAACGTCGCGCGACTTAATGTTATTTTGGGAAATTTTGATATTGAGCAACCTTTCTATTTTTCGGAAATCCAATCACTTTGTGCCGCTTTGATGTGCGCCTAACAATGTTTTTCTACAGCACTCTGCGATAAATCATGTCTATCGTTTTCGGTTGCTCTTGATTTGTTATTAATTGAATATTGCAATTATTCGCTCCAGTCATTTCGACAGCCGGTTTTGAGAATGATGCTTTATTGATATAATACAGGCGAAAATATTCCTAATTAAGAAGAGGTTATTAGTTTTTTTTTACCACGGTACACACACGAGACGTAAATTTCCAGAAATAACGATTGTAAGCAACGTGTACATTGATTTATTGCAAATGAATAAATGTCAATGTGTCGTTTTCGTTCAATACACAACCACTTGTATAAGTTCTGGTGCATGGGTATTAAATAAATTATGAGTTTAATGCGCCCGTCTCTTGACGGGACTTATTATGAGAACACCCATGGTTGATAATCAGTAACAATCACTGCACTTGTTAATGTTTAATCCTCTAGCGAACATCGGATTTCTTACAGTTAATTGGTTTGAAAACTTCCCTTAAGTAAAACTGAAGTTCAGATGTCCCCCAAGGGCTATGTGTATGCCAGCCCCGTGTCTTATACGCGAGCTTTGTACGTACTTATGCGTGCAAGGTTTGATTTTAGAAGCGATGGGCTGTGAAGACTGCATAAGATATTGTAAGCAGTAACATAGGGCAATATTTTGCGAAGTCATGACGATGACGATTAATAATTTCGTATTTCCCTAATGAGTCTGAGCAGACGTGCTCGCAATTATTTGCCGTCTGCGGACAAGCCGTTAGGGACAATGTTTGTTCGGCGGGAATACTTTTTTCACAATATAAACACGTCCGTATAATAGGGTTATATAAATCAGGGTCTTTCAATACATGGAAAACATTGGAGCATTCCATTGGGAACCGAATTTTGTTACTTTTACATTACTCTGTTTTGAACAGCAATTTTGTTGAGCAATTCTAATCAGTTAATTTGTTCAAACATGTTTCACCAATGTCAAAAATATTAATAAAAAGAAAACAACACTTAAAAAAACAACAGAATAATAATTTGATTCAGTCTCCCATATGTTCGACGTTTTGACTGTTTGTTCATCACTCACCATACAATGTGTGCATCCGTTATTCTGCTTGCAGTCCCCCGCTGGTTTATACAAGTGACTGCAGATGTGCTTTTTATCAAACTTTTATACTGCTGTCGTGACTTCCGGTTCGCAAAGTACAACAGCCAACACGATCCCTCTCTTATTTCTGACAATGACGTCAATTAAACCCGCTCTCTCTCTTTTAAGACAATGACGATCGCGGGGATCCTCAAGACGGCGCGTCTCCTGCGTCTGCTACGCGTCATCCGGCGCATTGAGCAGTTCGCTGAATACGGAGCGGCGGTGTTGCTTCTTCTTATGGTGACCTTTACCCTGGTGGGTCACTGGCTCGCCTGCATCTTTTACGCCATTGCCTACTGGGAGCGGCCACACCTGGAGTCCGCCATAGGTACTTCCGGCGCTCAGTTCAATGGTCGATATTTATTAACTATCGATATTTTTGTCTTAAACTTTCTCTATCATAGTAAGACGCCGGTTCAGAGCTGAGCAAATATTGCACTTCTATACTTCCGGCGTCATACTGTTTGTGTTTGCCCTTATATTCTTCAATCTTTATAAACATTTTGTATTTCGGTCATTGATTGGGAACAATTTGTTTCTGAACATTCGCGGTTGCTCTTATTTAATAATTGTCCGTAAATATGTTTCGGTTGCTCACAGGATGGCTAGACAAGCTGGCGACCAATCTCCACGAGCCGTACGTCGCTAACGTTACTGACAGCGGACCCAGCGTCAAGACGTACTACATAACGGCGCTGTACTTTACGTTCACCTCACTTACAAGTATAGGGTTCGGCAACGTCTCCCCTAACACCAACGCTGAGAAGATATTCTCCATTTTTGCCATGTTGCTTGGCTGTAAGTTTCTATGTGATCCACATTTCCAAGTACTGTCACCTTTTTTAGGAGCTAAGGACTTTACAAACACTATTTTTAGAAACATTATTTTTAGAAAAACGATTATGCGAAACGCAATTTTCAATAAAATATTTGTTAAGACAATATTTGTATAAACAATATTTTTAAAAACGATATTGATATAAACACTATTTTTATCTCTTCATACAGCTCTTTTGAGCGCCGCAATCTTTGGTAACGTGAGTTCGATCATGATGAGAGTGTATCAGGGCTCGGACGAATACCACGAGAAAACCCAGAGCATCAAAGAGTTTATCAACTTTCACCATCTGCCCAAAAACATCGCCTCGCGTCTACAAGAGAGCTTCCAGCACACGTGGGCGTATACCAATGGCATCGACATGAACACGGTATGGGGACTAACTATATGAGATTCGTTCTAGGAAAACTGGGATAAATGCCTGGGGTTTAGGCAAAGAAGGGACTTCATTCAAACGAAAAATACCATAAAAGCCGAAAGTGTCATCCCCGATATTAAAGAAATCTTAATATTTCGATAAAAAATCTTAAATGCGGATCTGTTTGTACAGGTTTTGAAGAGTTTTCCGGAGTGTCTGCAGGCGGATATATGCCTTCATCTGAACCGGAACCTGCTGACCAACTGCCCCGCCTTCCAGAGAGCCTCAGCAGGTAAACATGGCGTTCTTATTCCAACAAACTTGCATATATTACCTCCTCTATGATTGGCGTGTACCTAACCTATATAAGCTTTTACCCTCACTTTTTGTTAAAAGATCTCATCTAATGGTTACAAATTAAATAAGCGGTAACTTTTACTATCGATTACCATATCTTGTGCGCTGTAATTTCCCCATATCGTTGACAAACTCCTGGCAGTGGTTCCCCCCAAATGATTACACATTCCTATCAATGGTTCCTCCCTGCTGGTTACAAACTCCGAGCAGTGGTTTTCGCCATATTGGTTACAAACTCTAAGCAATAGGCCCCCTATTTCTTACATACTCATCGCAATAGTTTTCTCCCCTATTGGTTATAAACTTACCGAAGCGGTTACCTCCTTCATTGGTTACAAACGTACTGCAGCGGTTGACTACACTATCGAATACAAACTCCTCCATACCGGTTACATACTCCTCACACTGGTAAACGGATTTATCAGTTACACACTCGTTGAAATGGTTATTACCTTTATTTATAACAAACTCCTCGCAACAGTCATGTCGGTTACAACAACCTTGCAGCGATTATCTCCCTTTTCCGGTACACACTATTCACATCGGTTACTTAACCTATTGGTGAAACATTTCAGCAAAGTTTACCCGCCCCTATCGTGTTTGCAAGCAGATCAAACACATTTGATCGCACACTGAACACATTTGCGCTCACATACTCAATGCTGTAACGAAAAACGTGTACGCATATTGAATGATTGGGAATACTTAACAGTTATGTGATCGCTAGGAACACCACTGCTCACACACTTAACGTTTTTGCGCACACATGGACGGCTTTTTCGCATAATTAGAATCATTCCGGGCATACCGAAAACGTTTTCGCGCAATAAACAACTTTTTGATAACTGAACACGCTCTCACACATTATTTTGCGAAGAAGTTAATAACTTTTTACCTGCACACTGACCAATTTTGAGCACGCAGTTAACACATTTGCGCGAACGGTTTACACACTTTCGTGCACATTTAACTTTTCACTCCTCACAAAAAACACTTTCGCGCACAACGTAAATACTTTTTTCGCGTCCATTGCAGGCTGCCTTCGCGCGCTGTCGCTGCAGTTCAAGACAACACACGCGCCTCCCGGGGACACGCTGATCCACCCCGGGGACATCCTCACCGCCCTGTACTTCATCGCTCGAGGGTCCCTCGAGATCGTTACGGAGAACAACGTTATGGCAATACTCGGTGAGACATTTTGACTGAGGAAAGTCCTTGATTTCAGTGTGATATGAAACACGAGCATATAAGTTATTTAAATCTCTAGTTTAATCATTCTTTATTTAATCCCAATGATGATGAGGACGACTACGAAAATGGTGGTTTTGTCGAGGATAATTATGATGATAATGCTATTGATAACTATGATGATGCTGATGCTGATGGTGGTGGTGGGGTAGCGGGGATGGTGGTGGTGATGGTAGTGGTAATGGTGGTGTTAGTGATAGTGGTCGATGATTATGATGATGTTTATTTTTCACTTTAGGTAAGGACGATATTTTCGGGGGCGATGTTCAAGACCTGACCAACAGCGGGAAGTCTTTGTACTTTGTTCGCGCCCTAACCTACTGCGATATCAACAAGATCGAGCTGTCCGTGCTTAAAGAGACGCTGATCACGTACCCGGAGTTCGCACAGGAATTCATGGGAAAGATACAGGTTACATTCAACCTGAAACGGGTGAGTGCGGTGTAGCCTTGTTTAAAGGTTAATGTACACATTGTTCTACACACTTTAAGTTAATTATTTTTTTTTCCTATGGATGGAATAGTGAAACACACCACTGCAACAATTCCATAATCACTATATCTACTAAAAATTATAAAACTACATATGTTATCCGAGTTTATATAAACAGTCACTAACAAATACCTACATTAACTGTGACAGACGTTTAGAAGGTAAAGATAAAGATGGCATTAAAAATGGAGTGCATAACACAACTTAATTAAAAGTAGTAAAAGTAATGGTAAAGTTGTAATGATCATGTGATATAAACAAAAATCCAAATACTCTTATAATAACAGCCCAAATCAGAGGCCTAACTTCCATTTTTCAAAAGTCCACGAAAACTCTGTTATAGTGATCTGGAATACTAGGAAATCCATGAAAACTCTGTTATGATCTGGAATACCAGGAAGTTCATGAAACTCTGTTATGATCTTAAACATTAGGTTGATATGATCACTTCATGAAGACTTTGTTATGATATAGAATACCAGCAAGAATATATAATATATGATTACTTATTATTTTTTATAAAAAGTGTTTTGTTCGCGCAGGGTACGTTGACAAATGTTTTGTTCGCACAGGATTCGTTTACAAATGTTTTGGTCGCACAGGGTACGTTGGCAAGTGTTTTGGTCGCACAGGGCTCGTTAACAAATGTTTTGGTCGTAAGGGTACGTTGGCGAATGTTTTAGTCTCACAGGGTACGTTGACAAGTGTTTTGGTCGCACATGGTACTTTACAAGTGTTTCGGTCACACAAGGTAAGTTACAAGTGTTTTGGTCACACAGGGTAAGTAACAAATGTTTTGGTCGCACAAGGTTCGTTACAAGCGTTTTAGTCGCACAGGGTATGCTACAAGTGTTTTGGTCACAAGGTACGTTACAAGTGTTTTGGTCGCACATGGTACATTGCAAGTGATTTGGACGCACAAGGTACGTTACAAGTGTTTTGATCGCACAAGGTACGTTACAATCGTTTTGGTCGCACAATGTACGTTACAAGTGTTTTGATCGCACAAGGTACGTTACAATCGTTTTGGTCGCACAATGTACGTTACACGTGTTTTGGTCGCACAGGGTACGTTACAAGTGTTATGGTCGCACAAGGTACGTTTCAATCGTTTTGGTCGTACAATGTACGTTACGAAGTGTTTTGATCGCACATGGTACGTTACAGTCGTTTTGGTCGCACAGGGTACGTTACAAGTGTTTTGGTCGCACAAGGTACGTTGCAATCGTTTTGGTCGCACAATGTACGTTACAAGTGTTTTGGTCGCACTGGATACGTTACAAGTGTTTCGGTCGCACAAGGTACGTTACAAGTGTTTTGGTCGCACAAGGTAGTTACAAGTGTTTTGGTCGCACAATGTACGTTACAAGTGTTTTGGTCGCACAAGGTACGTTACAATTGTTTTGGTCGCACAAGGTACGTTACAATCGTTTTGGTCGCACAATGTACGTTACAAGTGTTTCGGTCGCACAAGGTACGTTACAATCGTTTTGGTCGCACAGGGTACGTTTCAAGTGTTTTGGGCGCACAAGGTACGTTACAATCGTTTTGGTCGCACAATGTACGTTACAAGTGTTTTGGTCGCACAAGGTACGTTACACGTGTTTTGGTCGCACAAGGTACGTTACAATCGTTTTTGTCGCGCAAGGTACGTTACAATCGTTTTGGTCGCACAGGGTTCGTTACAAGTGTTTTGGTCGCCTAGGTACGTTACAATCGTTTTGGTCGCACAAGGAACGTTACAATAGTTTTGGTCGCACAAAGTACGTAACAAGTGTTTTGGTCGCACAATGTACGTTTCAAGCGTTTTGGTCGCACAAGATACGTTACAAGTGTTTTGGTCGCACAAGGTACGTTACAAGTGTTTTGGTCGCACAATGTACGTTTCAAGTGTTTTGGTTGCACAAGGTACGTTTCCAGTGTTTTGGTCGCACAGGGTACGTAACAAGTGTTTTGGTCGCACAAGGTACGTTACAAGTGTTTTGGTCGCACAAGGTACGTTACAATTGTTTTGGTCGCACAATGTACGTTACACGTGTTTTGGTCGCACAATGTACGGTACAAGTGTTTTGGTCGAACAGGATACGTTACAAGTGTTTTGGTCGCACAAGGTACGTTACAATCGTTTTGGTCGCACAATGTACGTTACAAGTGTTTTGGTCGCACCGGGTGCGTTACAAGTGTTTTGGTTGCACATGGTACGTCACACGTGTTTTGGTCGCACAAGGTACGTTACAATCGTTTTGGTCGCAAAATGTACGTTACAAGTGTTTTGGTCGCACAGGGTACGTTGACGGAGACCCAGCGACAGACGAAGATGGACGACGAAACACTCAAATTCATCCGCCAGAAGCGACCGCACATGCAGTCAAAAGGCAGACGCCATGTCTACGACGCCGGTAATTGTGGTTACTAGTGTTGCATACTTAAAAATGCCAAAATTTGATTTGCTTTGTCTTTGTGTTTGCCTTTGTGCTGGCATATTTGTATGGCATTAAATCACTTTTCACAAATTAAATGACCTGGTAGTGTATTAACTGTGTCACTTTGTCTATATTTATTGGTCACACTTATGTTCTGTTTTATAGTCGCCGTTTTATATAAATATCTCAATTTTTTGATTGTGATATATAAAAAAAAGGTTTTGTTATATTATTCACCAAAAATGTAATGCATTACTAAAAGCAAACCATGAAAAAGGTCTTTTTAGGCAATCTAACGCAGAAAAAGAGTGCGCCTTTTTTCTTATAAAATTGTTTCTACCCCTGCCGGGAACAAAACCATGTATATTTATTTGTCAAACAATCAAGTCCGCGCGACCGGTAGATTCGGCTTGCGTAGACATGCGCACCACCAGAGGGAGCCACAGGCGTCTGAACTGGAAGACGACCAAGCGCTTCGGGTGCTCGAAATTTCACCAGAACAAGCGTCTAGTGATATCGACGTAGAGTTCGTGGATAGAAGCAACCAAGGTTCGGGACGCTCACAAAGTATTGATCACAAAATGTAACATTAACGTTTAATATGTAACTTAAATAAAGGGCATACGAGATCGGAAGGAAATTAACATAATTACTTAAACTGACTTATTATAGAAGCTCGTGCTTAGCAAGAAAACTATATTTTACGCCTTAACTGGATTTTCGATAAGAAGAGACCTCATTTTAACGAAAATACAATACAATTTAAAACGTCATCCCTGATTAGCCTGTGCGGACAATATTCTCACATGCATTTAGCCCCGTTTTCACAGAGCAAGGCTATTGTCTATTAGTTGTGGAAAAAAGTTCAGTCGTTTCTTGAATTTGATTTGTCAGGGTCCTGTTTGCTAACGTGACGTACACAAACAGTTGACACGTTTATCGACTGTTTTCGTCGTCTGAACCGGAACGATGCAGGCGTTCGTTGCTTCAACTAAAGTCCAAAGCAATGTATTTAAATCTATCCTTTCTTATATGTTTATATATGTAGCGTACACAATTTTTGTGTGATTTGCCTTGATATTTTCAGTCTCATCAGCATCGTATACTGCAGTCGATAGGTCAAGATTACGGATCTACCAAACATCACCTTTGCGCAAGCGCAGAAGAGACAACGCTGGTATGGGAAATACGAATGTGTTTCGTACAAAACCAGCATTTTAGACGATAAATTGAATTTTCCTGCCATTTTGTGCCGGCATTAGTTTATCCAAGCGATTTCATCCTTTTTGAATTTTCAACAGTCAATTTCAATCTGTGCAGCCTATTTAAGACAAGCGGGATATACGGGATTCACGATGTACGCCTGTCCAATGATTAATTTGTTTCTCCGTCCGTCCGTCCGTCCGAAAGACCGACCGTCTGTCCGCCCACGAGTCAATATGTCTCTCTCTCTATCTGTCTATCTATCAATCAGTCTGTATATATGCATTTTTATCTTCCTTTCTGTATATCTGTATGTCTGACCGTCTGTCTGTCCGTCAGTATGTCTGTCATTCAGTTTGTCTTTCTGTCTATCTTTCTGTCAGTCGGGGATACGACGTGTCGCGTGTAACACCCGCCTCACTACCTCAAAGACCAATGTTACACTTAGAGGTCAAAGGTGAAATTTTGCATCGTAGAAATTGTCCGGACTTTAACTTTGTCATCATGGATTTTTTAAATAATTTACCGCAACTATTCAACAAGAGGCGCGCAAATCTGGTTAATATCAAAAGCCGTACAGGTTACACGCATAATTAAGAATAGGTCGACACATTCCTCTTGTTTTCAATATTGTTGTCCCCTGGTTTCATCAATCAAATGAGCCTCGATGTGGGAAAAATGAGCTAAAAGCATGCGCGTGAAGTGCCGTCCCAAATAAGCTTATGCAGTCCGCACATACTAATCAGAGGCGACACTGTCCGCATACACTGGATTTTTGTTAAGAAGATATTTCACTTTTAAATAACGAAAAATCCCATAAAGCCGAAAGTGTCGTCCCTGATTAGCTCGTGTGGACTGCGTCTAAAAATCTGGAATGACACTTTACGCGCACCCATTAAACCCCATTTTCCGAGAACGAGGCTCAAATGATTAACTTAAACATACCATACACTGCTGTCAGCGCTATGATATATTTTATTTTGTCTGTTCCTCCGCAGTCATATCGGTGTCCGACGAAACCGGATGTGTGAGTGCAACGGAACCGGAAATGACGTCAGAATATTGGGATGAAATTGACCAGAAGCTGAATGTTCTATCAATGTAAGACAACTGTCTGTAAATTATTACTGTAAAACGCGCCAATTTGTGTCTGTATAATATATTTATCACATATAAATTTGGTCTGTGAAGAATGGGATATCATTTTTCAAATTTTTATTGGACATAATGCGATAGAACCGGATGGCGTGTAACGATGATATGATTTTTGTTCGTGTCAAAACAGGGTGCGGTCACAAATTTCATCGGAAAAGGCATACTGTAAAATCATTATTATTCGTGGGACATAAATGTTCGATGATTTCGTGGTTTGACCGTTTCGCGAATTTAACACAAACACAACCGAAAATGACCGACGCAAATCCTTCTCTTTTTTTTTCCAAAGTCAGAAATCCATTAATTCACTTTTCAACGAACAAGATAGTTTTTAGAAAACCCAAGAAATTTCATGCCGACAAGTGGAAATGATTTACCAAGAACACTCCTATGTTTATGAAGAATGAGAAGTTAAACCAGTCCGGTGATTAATGAAATCCTGTATTTCAAAGATGTCATAAATATAATTTGTGCGAAAAAAAACGTACATAGGTCACAGTTTATTAGGTATAACTAAGGGTATATTAACAATATTCTTCAGAACATTTGCGTGTATACTGCCACCAAACGACAATAAAATACATATTTTTTCTTCAACAAAGCAAACAAAAACAACAATACAACAACAAAGAAAACATTTTTTGTTTACTATTTATCAATCAGCGTTTAATTACGGTTTTACTGCTGATAAAATGTTATAATCCCTCATACCACACACATTTTTTTCAGACGAATGCAGAGGTTCGAAACCCAACTATGTGATACCGTCGACAATATACTGCTGTTACTCGGTCACGTGCCGTCAGTGCCTAGCAACGTCGCTAACATAACCGCGTTACGTAGCAACAAGCATCCAGACGACTCCGTAGACACGTCAGATCGCTGTCACTCGGACGCTTATGGTCCAACAAAACGAGGAGCGAAACTGATAAAATCGCCTACGGAGCTCATTCGACTAATCGAGAACATGTGACTTGTAGAGGACATTTGATGTGATCTAAGACATTTGAGAAATTGCAGCAAACACTTTGTGATTTTGTATACACCCCGATAGGGGGAGGGGGTATATTGTTGTCGCTTTGTCCGTCCGTCCCAATTCTAATTTTGACGGAACTGAGTTTGCATGGGTCTGAAACGAATTTTCCCGATAATCGTCCAGATCGATGTTCGTCCTTCCGCCATTCCGTCCGTCCTTCCGTCCCTCGAACTTTTCGTTTCAGAGCGAGATTCCATACGCTAATGATCCGAATTTGATGAAACTTAATATGTAGAATCCCTATAAGGTGGACATGCTCATCCTTGTCTGGTCGTTCGGGTCCAATAGTTTGCCGTGACTTGCTCCCTTTTAATATGAATATGTCACTTATCGTTTCCGCAGCGAGATCACTATGTTCCGAATTTGATAAAACCTAATATCCAGCACCTCTATATGGTGGACATGCGCATCGTTGTAAGGTCGTCCCGATCCAATTTAATTCAGGTAGTTATTGCTTATGGACTGTTTTGTATCCGTGCGAGATCTCATGAACTTATTATCCAAATTTGATCGAAGTTTATATACACTTCACTTTTCGTGTGGACTTGCGCATATTGTCCGGTCGTTTCGCTCTGGTGATTGTTCAGGGATTAATTGAACTTTGTTCACGGAGCAATTGAACTTTAAATAATAATTGCTTTCTTCGTTTGATCTCAGACACTAATGATCTGAGTTTTATGAAACGTCATGTGCAGCATACCGTTTGGGTCGATATGCGCATATTTTCAGGTTGTTCCGCTGCAAATATTGTTCAGGTAATTATTGTCATTTCATTAATGATGTCGTTATCTAAGGGGACTCGGGTGAGGAATAGCAAGTCGGAGATTTCTTTCTGCTATATTGTATTTGATCCAAATTAATCTTGTATGATTGAACTGGAATCCTACATAACACATGTACTAGATTTTGGATAACCATGTCTGTGTTCGATATTTTAAACTCATATTCCGAAAGCGGAAAATCTGCGTCAATCCCAGTTGAGTTTAAACGAGCTAAGATTTAGTGAATTTCGACCTAATGTCGACAGGCCCGTTTAAAAGTTTAATTTTGGAAATCGTCTGCGTATGTTTAGCCTCCTCAGTGCGTCCTGCTCCGGTAAGCCGATCGGCGAGGAGGGACGGGAATACCGGCATATGTCCCGGATGAAGTGACGTATCGTTATCCGGGCTGGAAATGTTTCAAATGACACTTGTACCTGTATTATTACAAGTATCAGCAGGATATGCCTATGTTCTGTGGACTCTGTTACCTTGATTGAGGCCATGGCTTGCGATAAGTTAACAAGAAACGTTGACTGAAAAGAGCGTAGCTCGTACTAAAATATAAATCGTTTTTGTAGGATATATAATTTTTCGTGTCTTTTGTGCACCGTAGGAAATTTAAGTTTGTTAAAATGGGGACAATGATTTAAACAATTGTCTACAATTACAAAATTAAGATGATTGCAAGACACGATTCTCACAGTATGAAGTCCTTAAAATGTCACAGTCTAACAGGTCCTCGCGGTGGCACAGTATGCTACCTCGTCGCAGATGGATCTCATAAACTTTCAAAACAAGGGTCCTAGGGAAAATGATCTTAAAAAATTCAAACTTAGTTCAAACAAAATTGTCCTGACTTCCTTTTCTCGCCGGAAGTGTTTTTAAGACTTCGCATTGATTGATAATAACAAATCTCTGAAATCTATGGTTACAGTATTATTATTCTGTCGTCTTAAAGCATCTCTTTTCCAACAAGAGTACGGAACATCCGTGAAAGGTAGCGCGGGTCCACATTCAAGTGGGAACACACTGGCTTCACAACACATGTGGGGGCGGGTTTGATTTGACTTAAGAAAAAAACGCATCTTTTGCATGAGACCTTTAACCGAGGTGTAAAAAATACAAGATGCTTCACACCATGCACTTAAAGACACAGGGGCTTACCAAAAATATTTAGTTATTTCTAATTTACAAAAAGTAAATATTTATGCTAACTGTGTTCACAAAGTAAAGTTAACGCACAGCATTGACAGGAAATTATTTGAACGACTTATTTAAAATATTGTAGAATCATTTATTTTTATTGACTTGAAATTTTATGGATTCACAAAAGCTGGCATATTTGTTTGATCTTAAATTCGTGTATATTTAATAATGTCTGGTATAGGACTTCGGACTTGCACGTTTATTTGAACTTGATTTCATGGTTGAGAGAACACACGCAAATCCACGAATTCCCATAATCACTGAGTTTGGTGCATACCATTTATTATTATTTAAATATTGTATCTTAACTTAAAACTTAAAATGGTCGTATGATGATCATTAAACAGCACCAAGATGAATTAACTCCGTGCGCCTATTAGAATTTTATTGAAATGAAGACGTGTATAACAGTACAGTCTAACCGGGCCCTAATTTATCTGAAGTTTTTAAGCTGACATTTATCTTACATTTAATATTAAAAGACATATTAAATGCCATTTTTTAAATAAGATAATCACATGTGATATATGGTATTTTATGTGGTAATATTATTTTAAAGTGACAATTTTGATTCATAAAATAATGATATACTCAAGTCGAGTCTTATTGAGAAAATTGTAGAAATATGAACCAGATACGCACGCGGCCCCTTATCAGCACGACCCCTGTGGTCCCTGCGCTATCAGTTCCTTAAGATTTGACCCCTGGGGCAGATATCTCAAACTCACGCTATATATGGAATATTGTAAGATCATATAGCTTGGTCGTAACACTGCGAAATTACGAGAGATAACGAGCTATTTGTGTTTGAATTGTTTTCCTGCACTTGTTTTCAAAATAACAATTTTTCGGTGTTTTTACGGAACCATACATTTAAGGTTAAATGTGAAATGTTAAACTGGATTTAAAAGGAGTTTGTCGATTAACAAGTGTTTTTTTTAATTTCTTGGGTTCGAGTTTTGAAAGGGTTTGATTCTTTATCTTCGTTTCTGAATGAAGCTATCAATCTTTGACTTATATATCGGGATTCAAACGGTGCGCAAGTTTGATATGCGTCTTTAAACACAGAGCGTGACATCGTTTGAAGTCATTAAATTTGTCTTTTTTAGCTTTAATCTTCATGGACTTATTATGTGTGATGTATTGTAACGTCAGTGTGATTTAAGCGGTGACGTCATTACGATTTTAAGTGTGACGAAAGTTTGATTTTAACTCATTTTGAGGGGTAAGTACGCTTTTTGCTGGAACGTCAGTGCGATTCTACCTGTGATGTCAGTACGATATAAACAGAAGCTGAGGAGCTTAAACGCTGTTTAAATTGAGTTGCTAGTTAATAATTGTCCGATACGTAACAACTGTCATTTCTAAAAATACCTGAAACGTTATAAATATATCCGTTGCAACATAAATACCAAACGAAGAATATACCGAAATTCTCGAATAACTGTGGAATAAAAAAAAAAAAAAAAANAAAAAAAAAAAAAAAAAAATAATCCGCCATACAGTACAAGAGAAGAAAATACATCGAACTTTACAATTGCGAACCTATCAAGCATCTTGAATATCGCGATTATCTTAAATAAACGTGAAAAAGTCAACCACTAAACAGAAAACACACATGTGAATATCAGTCGCGAAAACCAGCGAAACTTCTAGCGGTCCATCACAACAGGGAACATTTCATAAAAACATTTTTAGGCAGGGAAATCGGTGCCAATCCATCTGTCCCAATTTTGAATATCGCGATAATCTTAAAAAACAGAGAACATTTCATTTTTTAAAGTTAAAAAAAAAAAACCAAAACAGTGAATATTTTAATACAGAACAAGCACAAAAAGAAAAGCGAACACATTGACGAATATCTGTTTTGAACAACGTTGACATTTCCCATCGTCCGCCGTCTTGAATATCGCTAGTTCTCGCCACATACGAGATTTGAGGATGCAGAGCGCTACCAAGAGCCTTTCGAAATACGCGATCATCTCGTTCCTACTCATCTTCATTGTCGTTATGGGAGTTTACTTCATTTTCTCCCACAGAGGTTAGTGCCAGGGCTTTCGTTACGTTTCCAACAGTTGTCAGTTTCAATTTATAAGGCTTGAATTAACGGACATATTGTTTCAGTTTAGATCAAGGCACTTTCAAAATTGAAGCCATAGAATGTCTATTACCTCAAAATTAACAGTCATGACGGTTGCAATGTGAAAAGGTTGTCGGTGTACTCATTGGTGTTGGACTTGACTTTAACAAACCTTAATTCAGTACTTTAAGAAGTTCAGGACTTGTGTCAAAACTTCCGATTTATTTGACAAACATCTATACTCTATCTCCATGAAGTTAAGACTAACAGTATACAACAATTAACGTGATCATTGCCTTAGGTTTTGGTACCTTACGTATTTAACAGCATATGAAATTATACTGAATGCATTCGCGCAGTAAAGTTAGGGCTACTTTGTCCGCTATAAAATCGCACAAGGTTGTGAGATCTAATTGTCGGAAAGGGTCGTTTCTGACCAGACTGCGCGAATGGCCGCACGTGGAATACGATCCATTTTTGGCAGGCGTGTCTCAAATAATGATGTTTTACGATGTTTTGTAGTTCCAACACCTTCACTGGCTATTGGTATTGATGTCGGGATCCAGCATAAACATGCCTTTGTGGAAGACATACCTCTCACCCACGACGATAGTTCGTATAAACTATTGTTTAATTTCATCCTTTACGTTCAGTTAAAACCTATTTATTTAAGCTCTATTGCATCGAATGCCTAAGGCTTATTAAGAATCTCGAGCCTGTTTCCCGGGTTAAACCAGTACTTGGTGTCTTTGAGGGAGTTCGAAGGAAAGATCCGACAGTGGGGGTCGAACCCGTGACCTTTCAGTCGCAAGGCGACCTTACGAAGACCCATTGTTAGTGTTGAATACAGTAAAGTGTATTTTGTTTGTCTCAGAAAAAACTTAAAAAGAGCCTTGGCGATAGTTTTTTTTTGTGCCGAGCAAATACACTGTTCTGTGTTAAACACAGTTCTGGTTATTTATCAAATCGTGTTCGCATTTTTCTATATTGATTTTGATAAATGGCGAGACTGTTATCGATGAAGTTGTGAATATGTAACGTAAACACTTAAGACTTTGCTAAAAAAACGGCAAAATACAACACATATTGTCAATCAGTACTTTTAATTAATCATTTAACTTGTCCGTCGTTTCTAGTTTACGTCGACGACACGGTGGCCCGGAAGTTATTCGAAGAGGTGCGAGTGTTCTGTTGGATCCTTACAACAAAATCAGGCATCTTTAGCAAGGCGGCCGGCATCAATGCAACGTGGGCACCTCGCTGCAACAAACACGTGTTCTTCGCTTCGGCTTCCGGTGTGGAAAGCATCGTGACGCATGCGCCGTTGCCGCCCGGAGCAACACCTATGCCGAAGGTGGAAATCAATTTAGACGGTTTGGAGCGGAAGGAGTATAAGACGGCGAATGGATATACTTTTAAAACGGTTTCTATGGGAACGGATATTATATTTATCGATACGCCGGAAGGATACGACAATCTAACCGAGAAATCTCGCGAGATTTTGCAGTTGCTCTACTTGCAGGAACTGGAGCATTTTGATTGGTTCTTGAAGGCTGATGATGACACCTACGTCATCATGGAGAATATGCGCTTTCTGTTGAAAGGGCTAAATCCGGAGACGCCTGCGTATGTGGGTAAGTGCAGACTTGCATTGGTTACCTGCTATATATGTTTCAGTGGTCACCTCTCATGTATGTTGCAGGGGTTACCTCTCATATGGGTTGCAGGGGTTACCTCCCATAGAGGTTGCAGGGGTTTCCACCCACTAAAGTTGCAGAAATTGCACTGGTGTCACATGTAAAATCCTTCCAGATCTGGTGGGATTTTGTAGATGCACATGTTTTCTACCTAAATGAAGATAATTTTCTGTCAAAATTCATATTTTATGTATGGTTTAAAAAAAAGAGATAAAAAGAAGAAACAACAAATGAATTAATATGTAGATTACCCTACCGAGGGCCCTTTTCCAAAATAGTGTTCATCCAGGTTTCCTAAATGTATATGGACCGAAGGCTGGTCAATATTATGCATTTAGACCCGAAGTGGGGTTTTCTATGTGTTATATTGTACCGAACATGTTCATCATGTGTATCAACCCTTGTATAATAAATTAGTTTAATAGTTCTGTCAAACATCGACAATATTTAATAACAAATTTTACCTTAGGAATACCGGTAATGAACATTTTTTATCAACAATTGTACGACACATTTAAAATACGACTGCATTTTTAGCTAACAACAAAAAGGCATGTATAAGCAATATTTAACTTAAATAAAAGGCACGTAAATAATAAACAGCAAATGAATAGGACGACAGATATTAAATCGTCGTAAAGATTAGATCGTAAAAACTCTACGCCTTGAAAATTGCATCGTAACTTAATTGTGTCATAAGGTGTTTTGTAAAACGTGCTATGGAGTTCCCAAGTTTCGTTCTGTCCCTTCCAGGTTACCAGCTGGAGCCAACCTGGTTCGATTCGCCCTACATGAGCGGCGGGGCAGGATATGTATTCAACCGAGCCGGGCTCAAGCGTCTCGTCGAAAAGGGATTCCAGGTGAGATATCACTTTTTTACTAGGATTCCAGGTCAGATATCACTATATACTAGGGAACCCTGGTCAAATACCAGTAAATACTGAGATATCAGGCCGAATGCGTGTGAAGGCTAAATTACAGTTCAAATATCAGTAAATGTTATAGATCCAGGTCAGATTTCAGTAAATATCTGGGGTACAGGTTAGTAATAAGTAAACTCGAGGGATTCCAGGTCATATTCATACAATAAGTGGTCCAATTGGAATAATATACAATGTATCCTGTTCTCTTATAGAAAGAAACAACTTAATTTGGTACTCAATATATCACGGTGCGTTGTATTCAATTATATGCGTTAAACATCATTCATAAGGGATCAAGGTTTAACTTCATTTTTAGATTTTAACCGTTATATTCGTATTTGTATCCAAAAGAATACAATGATTAAAGTAAGTTATCCTGATGTGTTTTTAGGCCAGGGATCTAGCTTCTTGGGAGAGTGTAGACATCGCCAGGTGTCACATAGATGTGGATGATTTTCAACTACTTAAGATTTATTTTTTGGTGGCCACATTACGTCACAAGCGTCAGAATTAGGCTGATAGCTAGTAGACGACATACTGCATACACGTGCAAATCAAGAGTATAAACATACAGATTTCTTTCAGAAAATGTGTTCACAAAATATAATGCATAAGTGTGTTGAGAAACTAACCGAAATGAAAAACTAAACGCCAGTGTCTGGATTTATGACAGTTATATTAACCCTATCCCACGTTTGGAACTAATTGTTAAACCATTTTTTGAAGTTTATGCAATTTATTATATGAACGATTGATGTTCAATGTTTACTTGAACGATGGTATTTCGCGCTATGCACCTGAACTGAATATGTTTAGTCTTAGCTTATGAAACTAATGCTACTCTTTTATCTAGTTTCTAGGACAATGGGGCCGGTAAGTATTAGTTTCTAACATAATTGGAATCGGTAAGAGTTTGATTTACCCTTGTCTTACCTTTCAGACAAAGGGCGCTTGTCAGGAAAAGGGAAGTTCCGAAGATTTGGAGGTCGGCAGGTGCGCGATGAAAGCCGGTGTCAACATATATAGCTCTCTCGACAGATTCGAGCGGGAAAGTTTCCACCCGGATAATATAAACGACTACATTCCAGGGCCGCCACCGCAGTGGCTTTATTATTATTCAAGGAATAAACCAAAAGGGGTAAGTAAACCGTTTTGTGTACCGAAGTGTTAACTAATTATTTACTTTTAACAAGTTAAAATACAACATTCAATTTTCATTTTTTAGTTGAATTTGGGTTTCACGAGTTCGATCCCCGATGTATGGGTGTTCTTTTTCTTCTATGCAAAGGCGCCAAGTACTGGTTTTTCCCAGGAAACGGACTCCAGAGTGTTTAAATAAGTCTAAAGCGTTCGATGCAATCGATGCGAAAGTTAGCTTAAAACTTAATTGGACTTCGTTTGTATTCCTTATATTGTTTCATTCATGTTAATTGTAACATAGATTTAATTTGTAAAATTATGGCAATGAATCATTTCAAAGATTGTTTTTCGCGACGTCATACGTGTATCTAAATTACTTTTTGGTACAAGGTGACACGTGCAGTGTATGGTTAAAAAAAACACGGTGATTATAACGTATCCATTAAATAATACTAATTTCAATAAGGAAAAAGCGTATATGAGCGACATTGCCTCGGCAAAGATGAAATAACGCCTTTTGTTTCAGTAAATGCACGACAGGATTTAAAAATGCGATGGTCGCAGATACATTATTGTTATACTGAAATTTATTAAATTAAAAAAAAATGCATTTTTTATTTTCAAAGTTTGTTTTCAATATATTCAGGAAAAATGTACACGTTTTGTTAAGGGAAATTCGGCTGCATGTGTGCCCCCATCATGGACAAAACTATGACCGTTTATGCCTAAATTTGGCATCCAGTATGAATATTTATAGAGAATAACAGGTTACTTCCTGTTTTGTAATATATCAGGCGAGGCTTAGAACAAAATAAGCCATTATTTTGTTCGTGTCGAGCCTGATATATTACACAACTTTCACATAGTAATATGTTTTTCTGTTTATCGAACCTCTGCGTCTCAAATTTTATAAGAAACAAGGAAATACAATCGCACCGACGCTGCATTTAACTAAAAATATACGATGTCCGTTGCTCCACTCAACCCTATTACAAACACCCTTAAAAGTCACCGTGGCGTAGTAGATATGGTGTCCGCCTAGCGACCGGGAGGTCACGGATTCGATCCCCCACTGTGGGGAATTCTTTAGACCTCTCCCATACACACCAAGTACTGGTTCTAGTCCCAGGAAACGGACTCGAGAGCGTTTTTTCAAATAAGCCCTTAGGCTTTCGATGCAATCGAGCTAAACTATAGGTTTAAACTTACCTTGAACGTTTTTGACACGTGTTTTTCAGGGTTCCGAGTGCTGCAGTCAACTCAGTGTCACGTGGCACAGGATGGAGACACGTGACATGCTCGTGTTTGATCACCTGCTCTACAAAACGCACGTGTTCGGGCGCAACATGGCGGCCTCCTACAAGAACTTCTACTCGTACAACAAAGTCAAGAAGTTACCGAACGGAGTTCCCACCATTACAAACGTGTAGCATTAGCACATTAGAGAATTAGCATATTTTCTATATTTGTATGAAGCATTCTAAGTATCGTTCCTAAACCATGGTTACCTCGGTGTTCAAGTATGGCCACGAACATATAATACATTGCAAATTATATTTTGTCGTCATATGGTACACACATAGATATTTTTGTTGACCATTACACTTGAATGTTAATGTGTATAATTGCAATCATTAATCTTTGACATTAATGCGTTACATTATAAAATTTGATAATGTGTTCAGATGTGAACTTATAGTATATATGGATGAGTGTGTATAGTTATATAAAAAATGGTTATGTGCATGTTTCTACAACGTCTTTCATTCAGCAATGTGATACAACTTCCCGAAACACCCAATCACTTGTATCCAATCTGTTAGTGCATACGCGGCATTAAAAACACGTGACTTTGCATAATAAGATTTATGATGCTTATGTGAATTTAAATGCCCATTATTCCATTATTGTCTGTACATTAGGTTCATTAGCGCAATTACATGTGGGTACCGGGAAAAATATATAATGCACACACACTTAGTAGAAATACATTGAAAGCACGGCGTTTGTATGCTCGTGTTGGGCGCTTGATTTCACCAAACAAATTAAGTATTTGTCGTTGAAATTGTTATATGCCAGAGATGAAAATGGTGGTTATTAAGATGATAGTAATGATAAAGATTAATGATAATGACTGATGATAGACAGTTGTGATGATGGATATGATGATGATGGTGCTGATGACTACGACGACATGATTATCATGATAGTCGATGCTGTTGTTGATGATGATGACTTAAATAACGATTGACACACACACATGTCCATAATGCTACTTATGTATCTTTGTTTACTTGAACTTATCCGTCGATTCGTTGCCTTTCGGACACCAGTCGGAATAATTCAAGATCCTAGAGAAGCTAACCTAATATTCTCTTTATCTTACATTATTTTTTTGCCCCCGAAGGTGAGCATATGTCGCACTGTCCGTCTGTCTGTCCGTCCGGCTGTCTGTCCGTCTGAAATTCCGTCACACTTTGCGTTAAGGTTTTGCGTTTAGGTTTCGAATAATGTGGAAAAAGGGGGCATAAGTCATCCTATGGTGACAAGCCTTTTTTAAGTAAGTGTTGATGGTGAGACGATAAGAAAAGCGTTTATTGGTTTAAAATAAATAGCAATAACAAATAAAATAAAATAAATTTAACCACGCGTAATAATACAAACATATGTGTGATCTTTTCCGGTTACGCCACTCGAAATGGTCCTTCACAATTCCATGCAAAAGCAAACTTACACGACACAATATCAATATATGCATCGATTCAAATTTAATCAGAATGCCAAAAGCGACACACTCAAACAGAACTCTAAAGGTATTTTTCAAACTGAAATTCTCGTTTTACCTAAATGGCTTCCATGTTCAACATTTACAATGTACGTCAAGCATGATGAAGCATTTATCCCCCGATATGGTCAATGTTAAGTATATACAAAATACAAAATAAATTCTTAACATAAAAAAAAGAAAATCGTGTGTACACATTTTTCTAACTGGCACAAGTCAAACTTCTATTGGCTGTTGCTCTACTCACCAAAGTGTTTGTATGGGGCTAAATCACCATGTATTGTTTCTTTTGTTTTGCTTCCATGATAAGTTGAAAATCTTCACACGGAAAATATAACTGCGCTTCTATTGGCGATTCCGGTGCGTTTTTTTTCGAATTGTCAACCTTACAATAGATAAGGGAAAGCACTCAAAAACACGAAGCAAGGGCACGGAATTACTATGCAAGATCGCAATATTAATTTCGCGATTGCGCATAGGAATTTCGCATTGCAATTTAGCTTTTTTTACTTGGTTCCTCGTGCTTATGATCTATGAATCATCGAGTGGCATCAACGGAACACCATAACAGAGCGACAAAAACAGCTTGGCTTCGTTTTAAATATTTCCCAGGATGCACGTTATATAAAACATCTATTAGAAATAAAGCACATTAATGGAAATGTTGCACACATATAGTAACGTTTAAAAAAACAAAAATAGATTTGACCATAAAGCTTTCAATTTTTCAATACAAATATTTATAGTCCTTCTTTGACTTTCTAAGGGCCAGATGTCACGGATACGCTGTCAACCATTCCGCAGACATTGGACGATTTCGTAGCATTCATACTTTCAAATCCGTGCCATCATAATAACCAATCGGCTGATATGATTGCTATTGAGTTTCGCTCTGGGAAAACGGGGCTTCATGCATGGGCGTAAAGTGTCGAACCAGATAAACCTTTACAGTCCGCAAAGGCTAATCAGGGACGACCATTTCCGCCTTAACTGGATTTTCGCTAAGAAGAGACATCCTTTACATGAAAAATACCATACATGCTAATCTGGGACGACACTTTATCAATTATACTTGATATTATTATTTCTTTGAATTTAGGGGAAATTGCTGTGCAGTTGACTGTCGGACGGTCGTTTGATGGGTGGTCGGCCCCAAGACATTTCAATAATTATTGAATATTTTAAATTTATATTTTCTTTCAACAAAAATCAATTAATGTTGGCTAAGATCATGAGATGTACATGTATGGACAGCGATATAAAGTATGCCAAAGAAACACTTCAATATTGATCTACTTCTGTATTCAATTTTGAACTTTTTTTTTATCTATTAAGCGGCCATTTGTCACAGTTACCGATTGGACTCGCTTCCACTATCTGTCGTTGTGCACATAGTTGCGAGTATTTAGGTCATTCCTCAGACACACCTGCTCCCCGTATCTCTCCGTATAGCGCAATCCGACGGGGCCGAACAAGGACCGTTCAATATCTCGAAGTCAGCGGTATAATTGATAAGGGCCCGGTTAATTATAAGATCATACGACTAGTTATAGTAACGACTAAATTGTGTCATTTAAAATATGACATGCATAATCAGTTTATTCATGTGAATTAACATGTTTACGCCTTAAACGGTTCTTTCGATGTGACGATCTTTCGATCGTGAAAATTTCTGTCCGTGTTCATCGGTCCGTATTATTAAAAAGCTTATTACAAAGTTCAGTTACGATTTTATTTAGTAGTTATTTTTATGCCCCTTTAAAAAAAAGGGGTATATTGTTTTTGGCCTTTCTTTCTGTCTGTCTGTCATTCTGTCTGTCCAAAACTTTAAGAAATCTTAAAGTTTTGTCATAACTTTTGCAATATTGAAGATAGCAACTTGATATTTGGCATGCATGTGTATCTCATGGAGCCGCACATTTTGAGTGGTGAAAGGTCAAGGTCATACTCCAAGGTCAAGGGTAAAAAAATAAATCAAAGCGGCGCATAAGGGGGCATTGTGTTTCTGACAAACACATCTCTTGTTTTATAGATTAACATAAGTATGGCGAAATAAAGGACGCGTGAAAGACACTAAGAATGGTTAAAATACTATTTCTGACCTTAAGCAATTTTAAATGTTTGAAAAAAAGGGTAAGATTGAGACAAAACATCACCATAGCGTAAATACTTGAAGTGAGACTGTACGATTTTGTCAAATTGTTATATGTGTTAAATTGTAATATATTGATAAAAATATGTTACAATAACACAAATATGCAAGAAAAAATATATATTGAAGACGAATTTCATAAAATGCAGCAAAGACAAGTTAGCGCTGGTTAAAGCCGATGCCGACACTTTTACTCGTATTTGTTAGGAAACAAAATTGTGTCTTTTTGTCGTATGAACGAATCTGCACTAAAACTAAATTTAGTTTCACATTGTACATGCATGATATACATGCTGGCGAATTAGGCAGGTAGCCTTTTTCGATTTCAGATTTAAATATCTGGCTTATTTCGCATTTTTCGACACATGTTCTTCTTAACTTTTATTTTAATTTATATTGAAATATATGTATACTAATTTTTAAAACATTTTATATAAATTCATAAATATTTGACAAAATCGTACAGTCTCACTTTAAGTTTATTACAATGAACCCAAACCCCCAATTTATAAACACTTACAAAAGAATTTCAAAGAACTGAAATAAAAGTATTTATTTAATCGTCTGTTTTTAAGTTAAGCATCTCTAAATGTTTCATGTAGGTCATTGCATATTTTCAACAGCAGAACAGTAGCAATTCAAATTTTGAACATACATTTTTTTATCTAACATTTTCCTTAAGTTCAACTTCAATCGCGCTTTCGGAAATCTGACACCAGTACTAACCAGAAAACGGAACTATATGTTGCATTATACAGGTGCAAACATTCGAAATAGTCGAACCGAGATAGGGTCAAATATCAATAAAACTAACCGTAATCTGTATGTATTTTCCGCGTTACTGTCACGCATTTTAAGAACAAGGGCTGATAAAGCCTTCTTTTACGCACATACAGGCAGAAAGACGCGTTGATAAGCCGCAGCTCAATTGTGTTTAATATGGTAGAAATATTCGCGTCTTCATGCATATTTAGTTACAGCGTTATCAAATATCGGACAGCTCTTTTAAATTTCACGTTTTCGGAAACGACGTCTTTTGCAAGAAAATAGTACACGCGCGAGCTGTTTTTAGTGTTAATAATAATGACATAAGTATTTTGGACGCTGTTACTCACAAATGGGACGGATGTACGTTTGGGTGTCGATCCTGATTCTACTTATTTGGAATGGTACAGTGATGTTAATACTGTTATTTGTTTTGTTTAATGGAAGGTTGTTATTGTGAATACTTATCGTTATATTTAAAAAAAGTACTTGATTTTATATACCACCTGTTTCAGTGAACTATTAAGATAACGATTGTCTGTTGTTGACGGATTTATAATTTGGTATTTATTAAATTGAGTGTATCATCAATATAAAGTAGCACTTCTAATGGTAGTTGTAGCAGCGCAAATGGCAAAATGGCAGTAATATGCAGTTTGAGAAGTAATTATTGTTGTTTATATTCCTTTCTAATTATTATATGAAGTCAAAACTTTTACAATCGCAGCTAAATGCCAAGTACCGTGGAACCCCGGAAGTTCCCTCGCTCGCGTACCGGGACTCCGGCCGGTTGGTGGAGGCATGGCGTATCCAGAATTCCTTGTCCCAAACTCTGGATACACTTCCGGTTATGAAGAAAGCCGCTGCCCCGCCGTCGATCAAGACTGTCCTTCCCGCTGCCGGTCTGTGAACAACCGGAAGTGCAGAGTCTGCGACTGCGACGCGCGACCGGAGGCGACGTCATCGAACCACGCATGCGCACCACCGCCTAAGGATTGTCCAAGCAAGTGTCGCACGGTGGATGAACACAAGTGCAGAGTTTGTTCATGTGATGGTGCCACGCATGAGGCCGACAAAGCGAATGGTAATCAATATGTTTCAATATGTATAACGGATTTGCGTGTTTCCCCGTCAATGAGATGGGTCCCGTTAAGTATAATTTGATGAGCGCTTGCATGATCATTTTATTCCATATCTATGTGAACCGTATTTAAAACCATCGTATAGACTTTTTTTCTTTATTTCATCGCTTTTTCTACCACAGGTATTATAGCTATTTGTAAAGGGCTATGTACATAGAGAATACTATGTTAGTGTGATTGTGTACTTGCATTTATCCGACAAGTTAAAGAAAGGTTTACATGGCAAGGCTTGCTACTAACATAGTATTCTATTTATCCTACAATATTTCTTTTTTATATTTAATTTGTTCCTGATGCAATCAAAATAGTATTATTTAATTGCTTAAAACAATAGCAAAAACAAATTTAATTAACTAAATCCAACCTTGCGTAGTAATATTTTTGTGATCTTTCCTGTTTACGCCATCGGAATAGTGCTTAAGAATTCCACGCAAAAGCAGAGTAAAACAAAATATTGCTATATGCCTCGATTCAAATTTAATATCGACATTCCAAATGTTACACATTCAAGTAGAACACAGACGGTTTTGTTCAAACTAAAATTCTTGTTTTACAACTGCAAAATACCAAAAACAAAAATGGCTGCCATTTTTATTTTACAAAATGTGTACCCCTACGTCAAGCATGAATCAGCATTTATATCCGCGGATATTGTTTATATTAGTCTATAAACAATTTTTCGTTTTACACACCTGGCATAAACAAGTCAAACATCTCTTGGTTCTTGTCCTGCTCACCAAAGTTGTGTAATAACCATGTTTTTTTCGTCAAGTTTTATTTGCTTCCATGGCAAGTTAAAATTCTGCACACAACATACAATATACATTTCTTCATCGCCATCCATCTTTTCCAATTTTAAAGCACTTCGTCTAAGCAAGCAATTCTATGTGGATATACATTCTTAGATAGACTGACAAAGAAACGACTTATTAATCAAAGAAATTACCCTTTTAATTCAACATCTATTTCCTTTCAAAAGTTAAAGAATAATTCACTGACACTTTTTTTAACCCGTCAGTTGTTCAACAAAACATCGCGTTATTCGAGTACATTCGACATTTTAAAGAAATCGAAAATGCAGTCTCACCGGTTTTATTCGAGTTATATATTGCAACACTGTTATTCACATTGTTTTATAACAATCCATCGTAAACACAAACAATCGTTTTAATGAAAACGAATGCGTTCCAAATGACATTAGTGTCCTTGACCTGAATGACGCAATCAAGTGGTTTCCTTAGCTGTTAAGTAAAATACGGTCTTTTCCAACTGTTTCGTAATCGTGCAAGCTCTTAAGCGTCGCGATAAGAGTTATTGGTTACCACGCGGGAGACCCTAGTTCAACCCCCCTTTGGATCCAGGATTTTTTCTATTTAGCTAAACGAATTTAAAACATACGCTGCATTGGATTGGTAACTTACGGTTTTTATTTATATACGGTATATTGATTTAAAAAGTAAACATTCAATTCATGTATAAATCCAAATTTAAGAAATAATGAGCGAGGATTGAAAGGCAAAAAAGTAGTCCCTATGTACATGTACTAGCAGGTGTTGTATAAAGGCAAGGTGTTTAATAAACCTAAAGTGTAGTCAAGGGGGCGTACTCGCGTCCATAAACTCATTTAGATGTAGGATAAAATGTATTTATTGAAACGTCATTTCGAACGATGACGTTTGCAGTAAACAACCGTGCGTTAACTGAGGAACCTAAACTAAATATTATTTACTCTCACATATGTCTCTTTGCACGTACCAGGCGCACTTCTGATCAGCGGCGAAACGTACCGGAAGTGCTATGACATGATAATGTGCATGTTGTCGTGCCACGACGGATACACGCTCAGCACCACGACAGACGAAACGGGCTGTCAGAAGTGCACATGTGTGGGTTCACAACCGGGTAGGATTATTACTTGATTTGTGGTGGTGTTGGTGATGATGGTGGCGTGTTTTTTGTGTGAGCTGGTATTGTTTGTGGAAGTGATGATGCTGACTATGCTGACGAAGAATAGGGGAAGGATGAGGATAACTATGATGTTGATGATGGTGTCGGTTGATGATGTTGTCGGTGGTGGGTGCCAGGGCTTCTGATGCTGCTTCTAATGATGATGATAATGATTATGATGATGTTGGTGATGATGATGATGATGTTGTTGATGCTTGTGTCGGTTGATGATTTCGACGGTGGTGATGCTACTGTTTCTGATGTTGATGAAAAGATTGATTATGACGAAGATGCTGATGATGTCGGTGATGATATAATATAAAGTACGCCTTATCATTCATAAGGATAGATATGTTCTCTGACAAACACACCTATATTTGAAAATGTCAACATTGCGTCAATTGATTCAGATGCAATACTGTATTTGTATAAAATATATTTTTATTTTGGTAAGCTAATGCTATGCATTAAATATTTAAATATGTTTCACTCAAGAGAAAAAAAACTATAGACGCTTCACGAATACCATTCTAGGATCTTCGCAACATTCGGAACAAACCACAAAAGAACCGGCCACTTCATCTTCCGGTATGAGCTCTTCAAGCGGCACCGGGCTATCACCTTCCGGGAGCGGCGACAGCGCAAGTGCCGGAAAAGACGCTTGGGGATCTGGTTCAGGTTCAGGAAGCAGTGGCGGGGGTGGTGATCCCTGGAATGCAGCAGCGGTTGGAGGCGGCGACGGGAGCGCTTCAGGTGGCGGAATGGACGCATGGGGAGCCAATAAAGTCGATGGAGGAGCGTCTTCTAGTTGTTCCGGTCCAATGTGTCCGGGGAGTGGAGGTATTGTTATTTCGTTTTGATGCCCCTTAAAAAAGGGGGTATATTGTTTTTGGGCTGTCTGTCTGTCATTCTTTCGGTCTGTCTGTCAAAAACTTTAATAATATTAAAGTTCTGTAATAACTTTTGTAATATTGAAGATAGCAACTTCATATTTGCCATGCATGTGTATCTCATGGAGCTTCACATTTTGAGTTGTGAAAGGTCAAGGTCATCCTTGAAGGTCAAAGGTCAACAAAAAAACACAGCGGCGCATAAGGGGACATTGTGTTTCTGACAAACACATCTCTTTTTTTTTATCCTCATCAACAAGAATATGAGCCTCCTTCTGGGAAAACGGGGCTTAATGCATTTATGATGCTTAATGTAGTCCGCACATGCTGATCAGGGACCACATTTTTCGCTTTTATGGAACTTTACATTTGAAAGAAATGTCTTTAACACGAAATACCAGTATAGGTGAAAAGTGTCGTCCCTGATTAGGTTATGTGGACTGTACAGGCTAATCTGGGACGACTCTTTACTCACATGTACTAAGCCCAGTTTCTAAGAACACGGCTGATATTGTGTCCACCTGTTGGTCGAGAGGCTCCGAGTTTGATCCCCGTTTTTATAATCTCCAAAACCATAAAGAACTTGTTCTAACCAGGCAATTAACTCAAGCGTTTCTTAATGCGCCAAAGGTTTAAATAGAATAATATGTTGTTCGAACTAAAGAGACAAATAGCAGATGACACCGTTGCTGCTATCCCTATAAAGAAACACAATATGCTGAGAAGACGTTTTGTACTTCATGTTAGGGTATTACACATATACAACGCCCTTTTCTCCTTTTCAATATACGTTTTGGCCTGTTTATTTTCAAGTCCATGCGGACTGGGAAACATGACAAAAATGCACCTGTCCTTCCATCCGTTCATCCGTAGTTTAACAATTGAATAACCTCAATGTGTAAATGATCATAAAAAAAGGAACTTTGGCTGCGACGAATTAAGGCATGATAATTTCACTTTGTCTTTTTGTCCACAGTGGAATATATATTGGATTTGTATGTGTCCAAATATGTGCCGTGTGAATAATGTGCATTGTGAACTCACACAACAAACACATTTTTGTTTTGTAATAGTAAATGTACTTAAAAAAAAATATGTACTCATCCATAATACGCCATGAAACCGTAAGTTAATTTCTTAGACGTCTATATTACGTGAGTGTTTTTTTCAATTTGATATTGATTTAAAATGTGTTCATACAATTGATTGAATTTGGTCAATCGATAAATTAAAGTCATTTATCTTCGTGCGATGCCCTCGAGGGAGTTCGGTTCATCTATTGTCCGTCTCACTCGTTGGATTTGAAGAGAATACAGCGAAAAATGATTTCACATGGATAAATCGATTTCCGTACATAAATTACCACGGTAATTAACATATATTACCACGATAATTAACATATATTTCCACGATAATTAACATATATTTCCATATTTTCTATACATTTTCATAGGATCATGTTTCGTGTTTTAAAGGTACGACATAGATGGAATAAACGTGGGCACTAATCTTCATTTCAGGCGGCATGAACCCGATGTTTCCGGGAGCCGGTGGAAGCGAAAGTGGTGGCTGCACGGGACCGTTCTGTATGAGCGGCGGAAGTGGTGGTAGTGGAGGATCCGGAAGTGGCGGTGGGATGATGGGCGGCTCCGGTGGAGGATCCGGAAGTGGCGGTGGGATGATGGGCGGCCCCGGAGGAGTGGGAGGTAAGCCTCGGCTTCCGTTCCGTATCATTATTATTATTATTTTATTTTTTTATTATTATTATCATTAACAACATCATTTTTTATAAAATCAATAACTTTTTTAACTTTTGTGAACATTTCAGCGTTCAGCCCGTTCGGACTAGCTGCCGGAAGTGGAAGTGGTTCAGGAAGTGGCTGCACGGGGCCGTTCTGTACCATGACAGGGAGTGCCGGTACCTCTTCTTCCGGTAATCTGGTAGCGCGTCGCAGAATCAACAAGGGCCCCATTTTTAAAGCTTTTTATTTAATGTTACGACTGTCCGTCTGTCTGTCCCTCTGAAACTCCGTCACACTTTGCGTTTAGGTTTCGAACAATGTGGAAAAACACTTTGCGTTTAGGTTTAAAAAATGTGAAAAATGGGGGCATATGTCATCCTATGGTGACAAGCCTGGTTTAATTTGTTAAATCAAAATTTATAGAATGTAATATTTGTTCCATTTTGAATATACCGTATGTTATAAAATACAAAACAAAATGCATTATGTTAGCATATGTTAATTAAGGGAATATAAAGAACAAATTTGTAGGGATTTTCGATTTGCATGATGACATGACATCTTTCTTTTGAAATGTTACATATTTATTATAAACACTCTTGCATACAACATGCTATTTTGTTCATTTGTCAGGATCCAACAACAACTGTGTTGGGCCGGAGTGCTCGGCAAAAGTGGGGCAAAGTATGTTGACGTAATTTAACGTTTGGGGTGTGATCGGATTTGGATGGGTTGGGCGATTACATCTAAAAATTACCAACAATTGTGTGTTTTTTTAACCGCAAAATACACAAACTCATTTTTAAAGAACCAATTTAAAAACAATAAAACCTTGAAAGCAGTTTGTTGATGGTATTTTAAGTGACTGAATATTTTTCTCTTCCCGAACTCAAAATCCAGAAAACGCTTCTCTCATCATTTACTAGCGTTATTTACAGAACTATCTAATACACGCAATTATGTTCTTATACATTCATAAATCAATATTTATCACAAATTGTTTCGTTTTCTTTCTGTTTTTATACTCCCGGTAGGGTATAGCAGTTGAACTGTCAGTCCGTCTGTCCTTCCAAAAACTTTAACATTGGCCATAACTTTTGCAATATTGAAGATAGCAACTTGATAGTTGGCATGCATGTGTACCTCATAGAGCTGCACATTTTGAGTGCTTAAAGGTCAAGGTCATCTTTCAAGGTCAAAGGTCAAAAAGCTTTAAAGGGGGATAATTTCTATTTATTATTTTGCAGGTACAGACCATTCTCACAAGGGAAGTAATAATTTTTAAAGGGATATAATCAAACCATATTTTGTTTAATTCAAAGCGGCGCAGTAGGGGCCATTGTGTTTCTGACAAACATATATCTTGTTTAAAATGGATTTAATGATGTTAATTGCTTGTTTTGTGTTTTTTTTTTCAGGATTTAACTGAACCTGGAGCCATCGGGTTTGATTCACTACAAGTGTTTGGATTCAAGTGTTTAATATATTTAGACCAGACAAGTTTTATTTACTGTTCACCATGAATTTACGATTCGGTTAAATATTGGTATTAGACAATTTATGCCATGTACGCATATACTAATTGAACACATTTTACCATTATATTAAAAAAATGGGTAGTTTGACCCATTACCGTTTCTAAGACACTTTCCTACTTGCATTTGTGTAATTTTCTTGCATGATTCTTCTGGACATCCGAAAAAATATGTACCCGAAAATGCTATACTTATAACTAAATGTGTACGCCTTTATATTGAACAACGTGTTACTGGCAATTTTTATGGTTTAAATATTTTTTTAATAATTGATGTGAAATCAACATTAAATTATATATAATATAATTATTTGTTGACATGTTTTGTTTTACCTCATTTTACCAATAAAATAATATAATGATCAAACGAGAACCACTGTTTTTGTTGTTTAAAAAAAGACAAATAAACGATCAAGAAAAGACATGTTATTTATGAAATATAAAATTAAATACGCGTTACATCGCCTTATTTCATTATCTATACATGCCTTTGTACTTTTTTTCCATACGAAACAATAATTAAAATCATAACGGTTGAGTTTTTATCGATAAATATGATACAGATTATACTGGGAACATTACAACATACTATAATATTTTTTATTAAAAAAATATGTTTGTTTCAATGGCGTGCACAATGAGCATGCAAAGTGATGTCTTGTTGTCATTAATTTATTTATTTTCTCAGTTTTGTAGATGAACTTTATTTTTATTTGCATGAGATTTATGAAGAGAGCAACATTATTTTTGCTGTGAACTTTAATAATAAACACTGTTTCATCTCGCATCTGCTCTCGACAATAAACCCAGCAACGCCCATTCTATAAAACGGTCTTGCTTGCCCCTTTCTATTTCATAATTATGGCAATTACATTACCATTTTGCAACGCCGTATACTGTCAGTTAAACTGGATGGTTCAGACATTAATATTGGAGGCTTAACTATAAATTAAAAAAAATGTCCATTCATTGTTTAAAATATCTCGTGTTACCAACTTAATTGTCAAAACAGAAACAGGCGTATTTAAGCTATATTCGAATGTTACAGCAATGTCAAAATAAGAAACGCATAATAACAAGTATATTAAAATATTTCTTATAAATACAGATTTACAATATTTAGCACACTTTTTGCTTTAATCCTTTTAACATTTTGAATCGATATAAATAATTATGGACTTTAATTCTCCAATAATTAGGGTTGAAAGATATTTTATACACACAATTGAATTTTTAATAGCCTGAAAAATTAAATTGCACTCCCCAGTGGTCCTGATCAAATAACCACATGCTTTGCTATTCAAACGTGTTCAATGAGCATTAAAGTTGAGATCAATAAGTATTTGTAATAGGATATTTCAGAATACTTGAATGGGGTAATACCCATTCCAATCGGCATTAACAATCAACTATCTGCTTGTAGAAAAATCTTTTTCCATTATCGATTATCGTCTCTGGGCATTTGAAAAAAAAACAGCTGAATTTGTTACATAACATGTTTACAGTAAAAAAAAAAACATACATGCACAATAAATGAAGCTCTTGATCTAAATTGTATGAATAGTATATATTACTGTATTCAGTTTGGTAATTCTGAAATGTATTTTTACATCTTATGATCTTCAATCTGTGATCCAGTAATAGTTAATATTTAGTTAAAGGAGCGTGTTCTCATTTTGACTAAATGATACTTAAAACAATATATGAATTAAAATAAATCAAGCAAAATAACACTCATGACTAAGAGCCATGTTGAAAATATCGCTCTTTGCATGTAAAATCAGCAATCAATATATGAAAAATCGTAAAGCGTTTTAACCGAGTTGGGTTTAAAGTAACCTAATACTGTAATCGATCTTCCGTGACAGTTAAAATTGCGACGCTGTTTACTGGTTTGGAACAGTAGTTAAAAAAGAGCTGTTACGATAATTGTACGTTGATTGTGTTTGAAGTTCAGATGAATGGTTTAATTCAGTTTAAAAGTGTTAAATTTGGTGAAAACATTAATGTGTGTATGTATGGTGGTTTATATATTGCTTAAAATTTCTGTGTGTAATTAAAGCGTCATAGAGTGGTTTTGATGAAAGCAATTAATCTACAAAATGACAACAAATAATCAATCTTCAGTTGATCAGAGCTCAGATAAAGTGAAGAGATATATTTGTAATGCGTGCGAAGACAAGAACGTTGATACTTGTAGTGCTGATTTCTATTGTAAACAGTGTGATCGGTTGTATTGTAGAAAATGTATTTATCCTCATAGCGAGGTGTTTGCAAAACATAATGTAATCGGAAGCGTTGATATGGATAAATGGCTTGGTTCAAAAAAGGTGGTGGATTTTTTACAAACTTGTGAAAACCACAAGAATAATAAACTTGACAAGTTCTGCAACATACACGAACAGCTGTGTTGCCCTCAGTGTGTATCAGTTAATCACAGGTACGTTAGTCTTTAGATGTTTAGTTATTATAGTAATATGATAAGAATAACAACAATTGAGGCATGTTTAAACCTTATAATCCTGTATATACATTTTAAAACGCGAAATGTTAATGACAAAGTCCAGATGTATACTCGCACGAAAGATTACAATGAAATAATACTTTTGAGTTATCATTGTTCATTCGACATGCTTTGGAATTTTCCACATTTTCTCACGCTTATTGAAGCATTTTAAGGCAATCTTCACTAAACGTCCTGACATGTTTACGATTATAAAACGTTCAATGATCATACAGATGACCCTTTTCAACTTTGGGGCGGCGCCTTAAAAAGGGAAATTTTATGACAAGAAGTTCTAACGGAGACTAATTGTGGTATAGGGTATCCGGTATAAGTCATCGAGTGTTGATTGTCGTACGACGTTAACAAAGGACATCTTATCCTTAACCGCTAAGAAGATTTTCATGACACTTCAGAAATCACTAATTTCCGACCCTCTTTTGAATATACCTTAATCGTTTAGGTCCTCTGCATTTGCAAGTCACAAGAGTTAAACATAAATTTACAAAACGGAAACAATATTTTATGTTTTCTCTTTACTCTGAGCCACATATTATAGTCACATATTAAAACATCTTAAAGTGGTCTTCTAAAGAGTTTGTTCAATACATGCCACTCGGATAGAAAATGATCATGACCAAACCATAAGATGCATGGTATTTGGTACATAACATCCTATTGTAGCTTTCTACTTAATTGAAATAAAATATTTACTACCGGTTTATATTCAAAATTAGTCCGTCCTGCTGAAAACGTGTTTTCCTAATTGTACAAGCAAATTAAACCAGGCATATTGCAGTTTTAGCATAAGCCCCTTATCATTTAGAACATTCAGACTTTCGTGCTTAGTTCTTTACAATAAGAAATCTGAAAGTGTGATTGTTATCATCCTACATGAACCATCTCAAATGTTATCCCCTCGTGTTATTTTCAAATTTTCGGAAGCAAACTATTGTGTGTAGACTGTATCAGCAAAAGTTAACCTCTCTGAAACTATATGGTCCAAATGTCTTTAGTATGTTGCATAGTAAAGAGGACCTCTACGATGTTTCTTTACATCGTGACCTGCTTTCAAAACTGATTTAATAGTTTATAAAAACTTACATGAAACTTACTTTTAAACAAGTTTTCTCTAAAATAACACATTGAAGTCCCAAATATTTATACATTGAATTGCTGTTCACTACACGATGTGTTAAAATCTCGACCCTGGTGTCAAAACTGGCCATGCCAAGGGTTTGCTTTTTTATCGTTAAAACTTACTACATATTACCACATGCGGTTTCGGTGGGTATTTCACTACTGTGATCAACTTTATTTTCCGAGAAGTCGAAGGTTAGGGCACTGTTACTGAACTTTGAAAAACAATCTGAATATAATAATTAACGCTGTTCAACATGATCTTTGACTTCATAGATTTCATAGAGTCTGTTGGTTAGGTCTTGGAATTTACTGGTGGTGCCACACATGATATAATCGAATCTAATATATCGAGGAGTTATTTGGCCTTACTTTTCAATGGATTGAGGATGATGCGTAGCATGACTTGCTTGGATGTCTGACGAGTCTGATGGTGCGGCAATTCTGGCACAGATTGAGGTTGCTCTTTTCTGTAGAAAGGATGACCAGAGACTGGGTCCACTCCTTTGGCCACTTCGTCTCTTCCCAGATCTTCTGACATAGTGTCGTCATTGCTGCTGTTGTTCAGGACCGGAGGTTTTCCTACCCTTAGATTCCAACCAGCTTCATCCACGTCTCAATTTGGAATGGACGGATTTTCGTCATTTTTTTCTGGTCTGGATTCGTTTTGAAGGAGACTGGGGTCTGGTCGAGGCGGGTAGTTATAGAAGTCGATGCAGTTTTCAGTTAACCTATTCACGACTGCAGCACTCTCGGTCGGGAGGTTCCCTTCAGCGTCTGTTATAACACTAGTCGAGGGAATTCTGGTCTTTGTATGGGTTCTTAAGACCTTCTTAATGCTGACTGTGGTCATCTCTTTGTCAATGTTGTTAAATGCTCCCCAATCCACTCATTTTTGGCATCTTTCATCTTCCTCCTCCCCTCTCTGTTCGTTTTCTGGTACTTTGATTAAGAACCCCTACATAATTACTAGTTTTATAAAAAAATATTGGTATTTCAACTGTCATGCTTAAATTATTAAGATCGTAGTTTGTTTTAATCTTGATATAAATCCAATGGTAGGGTATACTATGTTTTTTGTTTCTTTTAGCCAGTGCAAGGACGTAATTCCCATTTCTGAGCTGATCAACAAGCAGTTCACAGATCTGCAGGCACTGATTGTGAAGCTTGAACCTATTCAGAGAGACATCGAGAGTCTTCAGAACAATCAGGAGGCCAGAATACATTCATTGCAGGAAACATTTACTGAACACGAGGGATATGCCGTACAACAAATGATTTTGAATATAAGTACCACTTTAGATAAATATGCTAATATTACTGAGAGTGCATCTGATAAATGTGAACAAAATACCAAAGAAGAAATGTGTAACTGTATAATTTCATTTTTGAATACATTTGATAATAATATTGGAAAGGAATTAAAAGAAATAAAACATGAAGTTATTAGCCTTAAAACTTTCATTACAAACTCAATCCATAATTGCTTCAGACTTCAGGCTGAACTGACACAATACGCTGATGTTGTGCAGAAAATTGGGGTTAATAAGGAACTGTGCTTTTTAGTCAGCAAAAAATGTGAGTACAAAATACAGCAGGCATTGACAGTGCTTGGAAAGTCAGATCATTTGTTCACTATCCTGGGCAGATCTATGCACAATATTAGCATACCAAGTGATTCCGACACATGCAGTATCACAGCCATCTGTGTTCTTCCTGATGAACAGGTCTTGGTTGCAGACAGCAACAATAATAAAGTCAAGCTGCTGAACCACCTGTACCAGGTGGTGAGCCACTGTGAAGTGGCTGCTTATCCATGGGACATTACTCAGATTACACTCAGTGAGGTGGCAGTGACTGTGGATACATATGATAGAAACATACATGAGGTCCAATTTATTACTGTCAACAACAGCCAGCTAGTAATAGGGAGAAAGCTTCAGTTACAACATAGTTGTAGAGGTATTACCCACCACCTCGGAGACCTGTTCATCACTTCTTATACTGCACTGTACAAGTACTCACTGAGTGGGAAACTAATCAGCAAACTCTTTAAGGATACATCTGGTAATAGGACAGGTAAGAAACATGGAGTATTTATCATGTGTGTTATAAAGCAATGTAAATTGTTGAAGGTACATATTACAAAGTGATATCAAAGAATATCTAGAAAGTTCATATCAACATGTCTAAATTGTACCAAAAACTGAGAAAGAACATTCGTATCACTCATTATCATTATTATTATCAAGTCTATGAATTTATTGAACATGTGCACTTTAAATTTATAAAAACTCCTATATTGTTAAATATCTATATATAAAAGTCTATTTGTCACGATTATTGATCATTTTGAGTTGTTTCATATCTAGAGTATACTCTGTTTTGCAGTTTACAGATGTGTAGTTAGTCCCACAGGAGACAAGTTGTACATCATTAACAACTCCCAACACAAGCTCCTCACACTGGCCAGGGATGGAGCAGTCCTCGCTATTTTTACTGACCCTGATATTCACGACCCAGATGATGTAAATGTGACCCCTGCAGGTCAGGTCCTGGTATGTGGAGGCAATTCCACCAGCTACTACATCATACAGGTGGATTGTGAGGGGAGGAGGAGGCTGGCCACTCTGGCTACACACAGGGATGGAGTGGATGGTCCACTGTCAGTCTGCTACGACAGCGTCACTGATTCGATCATTGTGGGACTGTGGGGCAACAACATCCTGGTGTTCAAAGTGCAATAGCTTACTTGTACATGTATGCGATATGTTTAGAAATAAGTGATTGACATTTCAATCTGATGTTGTGAAATAGAACATGAATATTGTGTTAGGTTACTATACAATAATTGAGAGGTAATTGAGGATAATCTAAGAAACTAAGATGGTTGTTTTTAGCATGTGAATAATTATGTAATCTGTTTCCTGGAATACCTGATCTCATATATTTTTTTTATATCGTTATTTTGATAACATGTGTTCATTTATGAGTTATGACTTTTAAACGTGCTTTTATATTGTGATATACTGTAATAAGACGAATCAGACTGTAATAGCTCGTTGTACATTCTGCATACGATAAACTATGGTCAAAAGAGCTGCCATACAAATTATTTTATTGTGGAATGCATTGGTCAATGCTGAGAAACGAACAATTCTATAAAAGAGAATGTCACAGTATATTGAGGTAATTGATACATTTTAGAACCTCTAAACTCTATCAGGCCACAAGGCATCCTAGGGAGAATACCCTACGACAGATATATCAGCAAGCAGTCAGTTAAAGGTCAGTACATATCTCAAAAAGATATATGCTCGGACTCTTTTACCTGACCATCATATAAATAAATACATGTTTGAAACTTTATAAAAGCTTTTATAATATAAATTTTAGAGAATGTATGAGCTACCAAACGTACGACCATTATGTATTATCCTCAATGCTCTAGTTCTATACTGTTGTGTGTTATTATAGTAGTTGTACTAATTCTATCAATAATGGCCTCTTGATATTTATGCATGTTTAATCCTGTGTATACTTTTATATCTGCATGTTACATGATTACTCTGGGTTCGATTTATCTTTATTTTAAAATAGCCACTAAGTTGCATAAGGTATCACGTCAGGTCATTTTCAGGTTACTATAAACGAGCTATACCCTCATATTCACACAGCTCATTTTTTATGTTTGTTGCGAAAAGTGGCTTCAATGCAGCTCTTGGGAATGGTATCGCTTCTGCCTGAACCTGCTAAAGATCTGAATTTTGGGTAAAACCATGACCTCATCACAAAACATTAAAATTGTTCAGATCTAAGTCAGGATTCGTCGCTAAGCACGAATCCGGTGTTAGTTTTTGGATATCTCGACTCCTCAAAGAATAACGGAGCTTCACAAGTTTTACCCAAATTGCACATAGGAAACGGGTATTACTTTTCGAAATTGTACGAAATATCTCAAAACGGACTTCAGATTTGTGCGCAGCTATGAAGCCGTCACACAGAAAATGACCTTTGGTGGATGGCCTTGAACTTTTACAGTTTTACAAAAAAAATTACCTGATGGTTACATCAGGGAAAATGTTGAATTTTGGGTGAAACCATGACTTCGACACAAAACATTAGGCTGCTCAGCGCTATGTCAGAATTCGTCACTGAGCACGAATCCGGTGTTTGTTTTTGGATATCTTGACTCCTTAAAGAATTACGGACCTACAAAGGTTTGAACTATATTGCACATAAGAAACGGGTATAACTTTTGGGAATGGTACACAGTATCTCAAAACGGACTTCAGTTTTGTGCTCAGCTATGAAGCCGTCACATAGAAAATGACCTTTGGTAATTGGCCTTGAACTTTGACAGTTTTACCCACAAAATTTTACCTGATGGTTACATCAGGGAAAATGTTAAATTTTGGGTGAAACCATGACCTCGAGATAAAACATTAAGCTGCTCAGATCTATTTCAGGATTCATCGCTGAGCACGAATCCGGTGTTAGTTTTTGGATATCTTGACTCCTTTAAGAATAACGGACCTACAAAGGTTTACCTATATTGCCCATATGCAACGGGTATAACTTTTGGGAATGGTACACAGTATCTCAAAACGGACTTCAGATTTGTGCTCAGCTATGAAGCCGTCACATAGAAAATGACCTTTGGTGGATGGCCTTGAACTTTGACAGTTTTACCCAAAATTTTACCTGATGGTTACATCAGGGAAAA
>VMBQ01001322.1:97202-128067 GCA_007657795.1 Dreissena rostriformis | reverse complement strand
TTTGGGTAAAACTGTCAAAGTTCAAGGCCATCCACCAAAGGTCATTTTCTATGTGACGGCTTCATAGCTGAGCACAAATCTGAAGTCCGTTTTGAGATACTGTGTACCATTCCCAAAAGTTATACCCGTTGCATATGGGCAATATAGGTCAACCTTTGTAGGTCCGTAATTCTTAAAGGAGTCAAGATATCCAAAAACTAACACCGGATTCGTGCTCAGCGACGAATCCTGATATAGATCTGAGCAGCTTAATGTTTTATCTCGAGGTCATGGTTTCACCCAAAATTCAACATTTCCCCTGATGTAACCATCAGGTAAAATTTTGGGTAAAACTGTCGAAGCTCAAGGCCATCCACCAAAGGTCATTTTCTATGTGACCGCTTCATAGCTGAGCACAAATCTGAAGTCCGTTTTGAGATACTTTGTACCATTCCCAAAAGTTATACCCGTTGCATATGGGCAATATAGGTCAACCTTTGTAGGTCCGTAATTCTTAAAGGAGTCAAGATATCCAAAAACTAACACCGGATTCGTGTTAGCGACGAATCCTGGCTGAATACAAGATGTGCATTATGGATCCTGCTGATTCAATTCTCTGTATTCTAAATTAAATCAACAATCAAGTATAAAGAAAACAACACAAAAAACAACCCTCTTATGGCATTTAAGTGTACATGAAAGTGCTAAAAATTACATACACTACCCATCCAACCCACTAGTTAAATAAAATTTATAAAAAAAACAGTCATTTGGAACGGGTCCGTTTACCGGACACGTCCGAAAAAGGAAAAAAAAACACTGGCGGTAGATATTATGGGTCAGCGGTGATTCGCAGTGTTCGCCTTATGGCAAACGGCCCCGCGACATTTGATCTGAACACCCATCGCAGGGTTCATATTGGTAAGCGAACACAGTGAGATGAACACCGCAGCGAGTGGCGTTTGTTTAAATACACGGTGTCTGTACTGTATAATTGCAAGCCCATTTAGTGTTCTACTTCAGAATTAAATTCATGTTATTTCTGTGGACTTTTTTGTGATTGAATCATCCATTATTTCAATTTTGTTATTGTTTATGTAATAATAATATAGATCTTTTAAGAATGTTTTCTCTATGATGATTGGAAAATGTATGCTTTTGTCACATGCTTGTGTTTTTTTTCTGTAACATGACCGAGGCTAAACGACACCATTCTTAAATGACAGGCTACACAACAATAATGTTTACTTTGCTATTAGTTTAAAGTACTTGCTAAATTGATATTTTTCAACTTCAAGACAGTAACACCTGAGAAAATCCCTATTTTATCAGATAATCTGATACCCTTTACTCTATTTGCTGAACTGCTGCACTGACTGTTAACACAAAACTTGATTTGATCCCTGATAACTGACCATTTCAAATGGTCATCCTTTCAGTATGTTCTGTTTTTTTTTTCCATAATTTTCAAAGCATACATAACAACACTGAAGCTGAACATTCATTTATATACTCAACAAGCCTTAGTGATTTCATGACAGGCCTTGACACTAACTTTTTTGACAGGGTTCCCGGAGGAAACCCTACTTTCAACTTTTGGTGACCCTCACCCAAACTAGGGTTCCCTCCTGTTTCGACGCAAAGCGCAAGGGCAAATATAGTACAAGAAGCATACTAGTACACATTTTTATTTCAAGTATTCAATTCAGTTGCCATTTAAAGTAGACCCAATGATAGCTTATAAGCCATGTTTTATAAACTTTGGATATCATGTCTTTCATCAACCTCATCATCATCAAATGGCCCCTCATTGTCATATTTCTTGCGAATTGTGTATACCATAGTTTTTTGTTTTTTTCATCACATGACAACCAAGACCAGATTTTTGCCCAATCATCTTGAAATTGCCGATTTTGTTTTTCTTTCTCCTAAGACCTACGCGTTTCTGACAGCTCTGCATTCGTTTTTGGTTTTTTGGTGCGGGCTCTTTAACACCCTCGAGGTATCTCCACATTTTTGTTTAAATTATCAAATTTATAAACGAATTTTGTTTTTGTTGTGGGGTCGCGAAAACCGTTGTAGTTATAAACCACGAGTAACTTCCCTTCGCGTAATTGGAATACTTCGCGCATGTTCCACATAATGCCGGTGACATAGTAACTGGTCCGAGATATTAAAAATACACTTCTTACCGTTTCAGAAGCTCTTCTTATAAACACGGCAAGAAATAGAAGATAATTACCCGGATTCAAATGGTCAATCAATACAAAGTGGTTCTGTAAATTTAGGGTTCCCGAAGGATGACCCAGCTTGAAAGAACTGGTGACCCTCCCCTAAATCTGGTGTCCTCGTGTTCCTGGGACACCGCTAGTGTCGAGGCCTGCATGATGACACGGTTTGTGTATCGGGTTGAAAAAAGTTGAGAATAATGAGTCTAGAGATGAGTAAGCAGTGTTTTCAAAACAACAGTGTTTGCTATATGCATGCTGTTGGAAAAAAATACATGAACATGTAGTCTAGTGGTATAAGGCTTGTCACAGTAACTTAGATTTCGCAGCTTTGAGACCCAACATTTAAACTTATTTTATCAAGTTATTAGTTTGATTTGTTTTATATTTGCATTAAAATTGTATTCCTTTTTTTTTAACACATATCAGTTGTTCTCTTTTTTTTTACCCAATTCAGACATGGCAAAAGCCTGTTGATTTTTCAGACATTGCAGACAACCATTTCATATGGCAGACAGTGAAATGGAAGATCGTCAAATTTACTGTCGGGACATTTTTGCTTCCAAAGATTATAACTCTCTTGCAGTTTTCACAACCAAGGCTTTTTTCCTTCTTAGAGAATGGCTTTTTTTCAATTTCATAACTTAAAGAAGTTTGCGACTCAAATTTTCAGAATTTAAAGAAGTTTGTGACTCAAATGTTCAAAATTAAAAACAAAATCATTTTTGACTCAATTTTTGTTTAAGTTTGCGACTCATTTTTTCACAAAATAAGGGAGTCAAGGCCGCTTCAAAAATATAAACCAACATTATTTTGTGGTTACTGGTTCATGATATTTCCGGACATAATAAGATCATTTCCGTCTACATTCGTAACAACTGTCAATAGTACATAGCAGTATCAATAAATTCAGAGAATGATTCCAAACATTAACGGAGCATTTCGAGTTGTCCCTGAACGACATCAGACTTAACTATTGGTTTGCGAAGGTAGTCCGACCTATATGATTTTACGTTGCGCTGCACACATGTCGCAAATGTGAGTCCAAGATTGCGGACAGTAAAAAGTATTACAATGCTCAGCAAAAATGACAAATAACAAGTGATGTGTTTGTGAAACACTATGTCCCCTTTTGCGCGATTTTGATCCATATATTTGACCTTTGACCTTGAAGGATGACCTTGACCTTTCACAGCTCAAAATGTGCAGCTCCATGAGAGACACATGCATACCAAATATCAAGTTGCTATCTTCAATATTGCAAAAGTTATGGCCTATGTTATAGTTTGTGCAAACAAACCAACAAACAAACAGACAGGGCAAAAAACAGTAAAGACTGGGGGACATAAAAATAGAATTAGCAACGGACATCATATAATTAGTATGAATAAATGACAAGTGTGGGTTATATCACAATGGAGAATATGTTTTTGATACAAATAACTATGTTTATTAGAAATGTTTATATTGAATGTATGTCACAGAAATAGTGTAACTGTTTGTAAATTGGAGTTCACTCTACAAGCACAGAAAAATACATTTAACATGATTATGGCTCAAAAATAGAAAAAGACAAACATGTTTGGATTTATATGTTAGTTGATCTGTGTATAATTAGATTAATGTGCATGTTCTGCTTTATTATGTTTGTCATTCGATACAGTTTACTGCAATGGCATGTTAGTGAAATGGAAGATATTGAAAGGTTAACATAAACATATTAAATATATTTATTAGTCTGAGTTAAATACATCAATAACACTCAAGTGTATTTTATGTTTATAGGTGTAAATATTTTCACAGACTGAAACTTACACACTTAATTTATTTCCTAAATCTGGCTTTTTGCGTTTTTCCCCCTTTCTTGACTCAACCATGTTTTGAAATGCCCTTTTTAAATTTACTTTGCAATGCCCCTATGCCCTTCTGGGTAAAACACATATAATTTAGGCCAGTGATATTTACAACTAGCCTGAGAATTTTTGCTACTCTTAGGACAGTCTGGTCTGTTAATTGTAACGGTCTTCCGCCATGTCTGCCATTTTCAAAAAAACTCAACAAACAACTGATCAATACAAATGAGCAAATTCGGGTCAATTATGAATGACAAGGTCAAAATAAAGGAAGGAGTTATGGTGTGTCGAAAGTATGAAAGCTTTGTAGTAAATATTATTAATGTTTTATTTGTTCCGTGGTAATAAGTGTGCAGCCAGTCCGGGACTCACACCAGGGACTGCTCAGACATCTGACAAGGCAACATATAATATAGTTTGCTCATTGGACAGTGCAAAAGAACATGTCAAAAGGGTGGCGACCTAATGCTAGATCGTCAGCTTACTGTCATACCTTTGCGGCTGTTTCTCTTTATTTGACATACAGAAAGTCACTGCCATGTCACAGTATTTTATTTTGATCTCTTCATGCTTATAAAGATGTTTGTTTTAATTTCTTATATTCTAGTCAAAGTTGTTTGCTTGGACTAATAAGAGTTCTATTCAGTTAGTGTGTAGTAAACAATGATGTGATTTGTATCACCTAGATATTGATAACAGAATGTTACTGTTACTAAATTTTACCCAGTGATGTTTTCATTGTTTTGCTCTCATTTGTTTCCTCAATACATATGGTTTGTTGACTTAACTATGTGCATTATGTTAAGAAGTCAACTGGAAGTTGTTTATATACTTCGGTTGAACACATGTGATACATTGTGCATTTTATGTTATTTAAGAATAACTCAACAGGAAGTTTTGTTCAATAAATTTGTTACTTTTAAAACAATATTGCGTTTTTAAATTTTATTAAAAAAATTAAACACTTTAAATGTACAACATAATAAGTTAATAACAAATAACAAACATATTAATTCATGCCCTGGACAAACCAAACATGAAATAGTTTGCAAAATAAGCAGCAAATAGTTAAATTTGAATCGAATCGAAAATAATCGAATCGGACCATTTGGTATCGAAATCGAATCGAATCGAATGATGGGTGAATCGTTACAGCTCTATTATACTCCACCCATTTTGTTGTTTATTTCGGCGATTATATAGTTATAGCGATAGTGGTCGTAGATTTGGTGACATATTTGCATACAATAAACTTAGCAAGATAATAGTCACGAACCTTTAAAACACTGTTCATGAAAAGAGTTTGACTGACATTTCGCGAAAAATAACGTTCATTTTCACTGCAGTTAGCGTCTCAATATCTGATGAAAAACGCGTTTAATAGTGTCATTTAATGTGTATGATATGTTTGCGATTAAAAATATATCGTTATTATCATGTTATCGTATGCAGAAAATATGCCACCATACGTAGATACAGTGGGAGTAGTAATGAGCATCAGTCAGTCAGTCAGTCATTTAGTCAGTCAGTCAGTCAGTCAGTCAGTCAGTCAGTCAGTCAGTCAGTCAGTCAGTCAGTCAGTAAGTCAGTCAATTCATAGCAGAACCGTTGATTTCTGACTTCTCACAACCAACAAAAACAAAAATCCTGCAGCGTTGTTGAACAAGTTAAAAGACAAGTACGACGATCTCGAATGCCCCTCGGGAACGCAACCAATCCATGGCAAAAGAAATACGTATTGTCCAAAGATAGGCCTCATGCATCGCGAAATAACGTCGCCGATCAAATCATTACTCTGGAAAATATGGTTACCGACAATCACAAGTTTGTGAGCTCCATTATCAAGACAAGCAATAGAACACCGACAATAATTTGTCGCACTGACGAACAAATTAAGGCCAGCATTTTTTATAATTTGTTTTACGGGAGCGCCCGACCCTATTTTTCGACAAATACAAATAAAAATAAAAGTCACTTTCGTTTTTTTTATTTACATTTCACCCGCCGACCTGGTATTTTATCCAAAACTAGAAAAAAACATGCGCAGATTGCAGAAAGTGTTGTTCAAAATTTGTTTATAATACGGATTGTTTCGTTGTGCCAAGTCGACTTGTAAAGCGCCAGCGATTTTCATTGGCTATTGCAGCCAATACCACACGCTATTAGCCAATCGGTGAGTATTTAACAAATGATTTTCATATTGCATTTCCGAAATGGCGGACATTAACAACAACGAGACAAATGCAGCATATTTTAAAATCAAATTAATTAAAAACGGAGCAGAAACAATTTCAATTAAAAAAATTAATCTTCAGAACACCATTGTTGACATCATTCCCATATTATGTGATACGAAATTAAAAATAATTAGAGTTTTTGCAGATGATGCAGAGGTGTCAACATCGATAACTTTCGATTTGTTAGAAAGTTTTGGGAAGGTTTAATAAATATGTGTATTTATTAAAATGTAGATCCTGTAATATTTTTATAGATAAAAATCAACATCCCGAAAATGTCCAAGAAGTACTACTTTACGTTTCTTTATAATGAACATGAGGACTGAACCACATGTACTTGCATCAATAATCCCATTCCCCACCCACCCATATATATTCTTTATTTAGAAAAAAAGTATGCAACACAGCTTCTGAAGAAAAAAAACAGTGGGTCCGGATGTTTGTATGTCCGTCAAAGTCACAAGAAAGTTTAAATAATTTTTCTTGACACAATAGCAAATTAAAATGCTTATTACTCTTCATTTACTTAAAACAAAACATTTTTGCCATATATTTAACTGTATAACTATTTTTATATCAACATTTTAACCATTTTTTCCGGTACCTTTTGACCATTTTCGGTTATATTGGGTACCTGTTAATGGGGCTCGATTGGTCATTGTCGGCTCAGGTACTACTTACATGTACCCTTAAGTATACTTACATGTATACCGGGTACGGTAAATATACTAAAACGTGCCGGGAATTTAAACGCTAAATCGGTCATTGTCGGCTATATTTTTATAATAAATTATATTCACATTTATGTCAATTTTCTGTAAAATGGCCTCTATATTATCGAAACTCATACTTAAAAAGCATGATGATGTTGTTGTTTTTTAAATAGAAGTTTGTTTAAGATGAACGGTAGCGCGTTTTACGACATCGGACTTTGGGCGGGAATACAACTCGGATACAAGTCTATTGACTGTTGTTTGTATTTTATTCCTTGATACAATTAGTTAAATTATTAAACCTTATGATTGTTTACAACAGGGGTCTGCAATAATAGGATAGTCAGGGCCTCCCCTGCCTGTCTCAATCTTCAACCGTTTTTCTTAAAAGAACGTAATATATCATAATAATAATTTCCGCTAACATTTTTCAATATTCTCTTATTATTCATAACATTTAAAAATAGTATATGTTACCAATCAAACCAATTGTGAAATAATTACACATGTGCATGCAATTAATGTCCAACCTTTTACTCTCTAGATTTTCTAGGATCATTTTTGCACTCTTGTTGAGTGAAATTTACAAATACAAAGGTTAAATACATTTCGTCTTTGATTTTGTTTTGTGGGATGTAATGTTGTCATCATTTTGTTTTCAAAAAATGATTTTTTTTAAATAATTATTGCATTTGTATTTCAAATTTTGTTATTTAATGTTACAAATTCAGAGATGTTTATATGTGGGAGATATAGGTGGACGCACGCTTGCAACATAAACTGTTGTATGGTATCTTATATTGAGTTCCTTGTAAGTCATTGTGTTTTTATTGTTTTGTTAATTTAGGACATAGTGAAAATTTATATGTATGTTGTGTAAGCAATCATTATATTGATAGTTTTCTTGATCATGGAAATGAATGGATATGAACATCATATATTGTGTGTTCACTTTACATATAAACACTATAACTCTCTCTGAATATAAAATGAAATGCAGCACATGTTTTTATAAGTCTATAACTCGCGGTTTCTTAAATGAAATGTTCACATTTTATGTACTAGAACTTTCACTACACAAACTTTGGATCAAGATCAAATCAAGCGCAGTCTGATCAGGATCCAAAGTGTTCGCTTAACATCTTTAGAAGTACTGACTGAATGTTGAACAGTTTGGATCCTGATCAGACTGCTCTTTTTGAGCCAAAATGGTCGCAATCGCCCTAAGGTCCATTTTCCTGTTACGTGGCTCATTTTGTTCTCATGATTGATACAAATTATCATGAAATAAACCAAGTCTGTTGTATATTAAAGAGTATTTTTTATTGTGCATATTCCACCCATGGATGAAAGTTACAAAGTTGGTTGTTAAAGCTATTAAACAATGTAAAAAGTTTTCAAGTCTTTTTTATTTAAGTCACATGCATGCTATATTTGTTATAAACATACATATGATATACACACATCAAAAGTTTAACGATCACTATAATACTCTACACACCTGGCGTGTTTAATAGTCTCTATTAAAGCAATATAGTATAATACATGCGAAAGGTGCTTTTACCTATAAATATATATAAAAATATGTTTACTATTGTTATAAAAAGCTTCTTCAACAGTGTAAAGAGATATATAAAGGTTAATGCAATTATACATAAGGTTAAATTGGCTGAATTTTAAATTTTCAAAAATAAAAAAAAATCGGTTTAGACAGTTTTATTATTATTTTTTTGGTCGACTTCTCACTTTTTCTGCTTTTATTTTTATTTTTATTTATCCCCCCCCGACTCATTTTTTTTCAAAAATTTCCCGTAAAACAAATAAAAAAAATACTTGCCTAAAGACCTTAAAAATATATCCGCTTCCGGTCGAGCAATTCTAGGCGAAGACAAAACATACAATCTATGCGAATGCACGTGACGGTTAGATGTTACAAACAAATATATGTATGCAAAGTCACTTCAAAGGATCATCCTATTTTCGTTGGACCCATTTTCATCCCTGACAACAGTGATGTTGAAACGTACGGACAGGTCTTCGGTCACTTAAAAATGAAACTCATTGACACACGAGCAAATAAAATGGTAATAGGCACTGACCACGAAAAAGTATTGGTGAACGCAATCTCAACATGCTTTCCTGACTCAACGCACAAGTTATGCACTCGACATTTATTGCAAAATGTAAAACAGAAATTGACGGACGACGCAGTTAACACAAAAGGTAGACAATACATTCTTAAGCGAATCTTTGGCAATAACGGAATAGGTAACACCGACGACTCGATTTAATTTGATGAAATGTGTGATGAGCTTGAAGCACACTGTTCGACGAGAGCGGACAAATTTCGAAAATATTTTGTGGAAAGACTAAAGCAGTTGTAAAAACAGAAGGTCAATAAGCCCGCTCGCATGCAATTGGTAAATTGGAACTGGACAAATAACAATACAGAGTCAGTAAATCATGTACTGAAACAAACTATAGACTGGAAATCAAAACGATTGACAGATTGAGTGGACGCATTGTTCGGCATTTTTAACGGACAATTCAATGACTTAAGGGCTGCTTTATTGGGCACCGGCGAGTTTCGCCTTAGCGAACCCATTCAAGGTTTGCCCTGAAGAAAACGAACTGGGTCTCTATGACAGATTACCAGAGGACTAGACATTACTCTCGTTTCCGAAATTACAAGGTCATACACCCATCAATAGTGACGTTAACAAATGGACTGGCCACCGTCGTAACACCGAAAACACATGGCAAATAGCCAGGTCAAAGAAAACGGAAAGTTAACGAACGCACGACCACTGTGACTAAACGTAAGAAATGCGAATAGTGAGTTTTTTGCTTTGTACATTCAATGTACACGCCGAGAACCTATTTGTGTATTTAAGGTCCATTTATTGGATTGGTAGAACATTGCATTGCAACGAACTTAGTACTATTGCAGACCTATTACAGACAGTTTATGCTTGATATAAATGTAAAAACTGCATGTATTGTGCACGCCGAGAATCTTTTTTTGTATTTGGAATCCAAATTAACTTTGGATTGGTAGTAAATTGCAGTACAGTGTTTAATAAAGCTATGTTGACGTCTTAACACAAGTTAAATGACGTGAAAAAACAATAATCCGCCATTAGTGAGGAGTCCCTGTCGAACTATTACGACTCCATGTTCCTAAGTATTATTGTACGTAAAAATGTTCGTACTATTGGGAGTCCCTGTGAAACTAAAATACGCCATATTTCTTGGCTTTTTTCAACGACTTCTCCGAAGACCAGAGACCTGAGCGAGGCCTTACGGAAATGAATTTGCTTTGCTTGGGAAGACTTTTACAGTAACACGCGAAAACGCAGTCTGTATTCCTTGTTCTTGTTGCAGATCCGTGTCTGTTTGCTAGCTTAAGTGATGCTTGTTGTCGGATTAGGATATCGAACATAATTATATGTGGAATCATGCCGCCAGTTGTCGTCCAATCACGTCGAAAAAATTAACAATATAAGCAGGATCCCGATTAGGATCAAATTGTTGGAATCGCCGCGCTTGTGTTGATGGTTCAATCATTGTTAAAACATAATGCTGCGAAGCACAGCTACTACTACTACTACTACTACTACTACTATTACTACTACTACTACTACTACTAGTACTACTACTACTACTACTACTACTACTACTACTACTACTACTACTACTACTACTACTACTACTACTACTACTACTACTACTACTACTACTACTACTCCTACTTCTACTACTACTACTACTACTACTACTACTACTACTACTACTACTACTACTACTACTACTACTACTACNACATGCACTACTACTATTACTACATGCACTACTACTATTACTACATGCACTACTACTATTACTACATGCACTACTACTATTACTACATGCACTACTACTATTACTACATGCACTACTACTATTACTACATGCACTACTACTATTACTACATGCACTACTACTATTACTACATGCACTACTACTATTACTACATGCACTACTACTATTACTACATGCACTACTACTATTACTACATGCACTACTACTATTACTACATGCACTACTACTATTACTACATGCACTACTACTATTACTACATGCACTACTACTATTACTACATGCACTACTACTATTACTACATGCACTACTACTATTACTACATGCACTACTACTATTACTACATGCACTACTACTATTACTACATGCACTACTACTATTACTACATGCACTACTACTATTACTACATGCACTACTACTATTACTACATGCACTACTACTATTACTACATGCACTACTACTATTACTACATGCACTACTACTATTACTACATGCACTACTACTATTACTACATGCACTACTACTATTACTACATGCACTACTACTATTACTACATGCACTACTACTATTACTACATGCACTACTACTATTACTACATGCACTACTACTATTACTACATGCACTACTACTATTACTACATGCACTACTACTATTACTACATGCACTACTACTATTACTACATGCACTACTACTATTACTACATGCACTACTACTATTACTACATGCACTACTACTATTACTACATGCACTACTACTATTACTACATGCACTACTACTATTACTACATGCACTACTACTATTACTACATGCACTACTACTATTACTACATGCACTACTACTATTACTACATGCACTACTACTATTACTACATGCACTACTACTATTACTACATGCACTACTACTATTACTACATGCACTACTACTATTACTACATGCACTACTACTATTACTACATGCACTACTACTATTACTACATGCACTACTACTATTACTACATGCACTACTACTATTACTACATGCACTACTACTATTACTACATGCACTACTACTATTACTACATGCACTACTACTATTACTACATGCACTACTACTATTACTACATGCACTACTACTATTACTACATGCACTACTACTATTACTACATGCACTACTACTATTACTACATGCACTACTACTATTACTACATGCACTACTACTATTACTACATGCACTACTACTATTACTACATGCACTACTACTATTACTACATGCACTACTACTATTACTACATGCACTACTACTATTACTACATGCACTACTACTATTACTACATGCACTACTACTATTACTACATGCACTACTACTATTACTACATGCACTACTACTATTACTACATGCACTACTACTATTACTACATGCACTACTACTATTACTACATGCACTACTACTATTACTACATGCACTACTACTATTACTACATGCACTACTACTATTACTACATGCACTACTACTATTACTACATGCACTACTACTATTACTACATGCACTACTACTATTACTACATGCACTACTACTATTACTACATGCACTACTACTATTACTACATGCACTACTACTATTACTACATGCACTACTACTATTACTACATGCACTACTACTATTACTACATGCACTACTACTATTACTACATGCACTACTACTATTACTACATGCACTACTACTATTACTACATGCACTACTACTATTACTACATGCACTACTACTATTACTACATGCACTACTACTATTACTACATGCACTACTACTATTACTACATGCACTACTACTATTACTACATGCACTACTACTATTACTACATGCACTACTACTATTACTACATGCACTACTACTATTACTACATGCACTACTACTATTACTACATGCACTACTACTATTACTACATGCACTACTACTATTACTACATGCACTACTACTATTACTACATGCACTACTACTATTACTACATGCACTACTACTATTACTACATGCACTACTACTATTACTACATGCACTACTACTATTACTACATGCACTACTACTATTACTACATGCACTACTACTATTACTACATGCACTACTACTATTACTACATGCACTACTACTATTACTACATGCACTACTACTATTACTACATGCACTACTACTATTACTACATGCACTACTACTATTACTACATGCACTACTACTATTACTACATGCACTACTACTATTACTACATGCACTACTACTATTACTACATGCACTACTACTATTACTACATGCACTACTACTATTACTACATGCACTACTACTATTACTACATGCACTACTACTATTACTACATGCACTACTACTATTACTACATGCACTACTACTATTACTACATGCACTACTACTATTACTACATGCACTACTACTATTACTACATGCACTACTACTATTACTACATGCACTACTACTATTACTACATGCACTACTACTATTACTACATGCACTACTACTATTACTACATGCACTACTACTATTACTACATGCACTACTACTATTACTACATGCACTACTACTATTACTACATGCACTACTACTATTACTACATGCACTACTACTATTACTACATGCACTACTACTATTACTACATGCACTACTACTATTACTACATGCACTACTACTATTACTACATGCACTACTACTATTACTACATGCACTACTACTATTACTACATGCACTACTACTATTACTACATGCACTACTACTATTACTACATGCACTACTACTATTACTACATGCACTACTACTATTACTACATGCACTACTACTATTACTACATGCACTACTACTATTACTACATGCACTACTACTATTACTACATGCACTACTACTATTACTACATGCACTACTACTATTACTACATGCACTACTACTATTACTACATGCACTACTACTATTACTACATGCACTACTACTATTACTACATGCACTACTACTATTACTACATGCACTACTACTATTACTACATGCACTACTACTATTACTACATGCACTACTACTATTACTACATGCACTACTACTATTACTACATGCACTACTACTATTACTACATGCACTACTACTATTACTACATGCACTACTACTATTACTACATGCACTACTACTATTACTACATGCACTACTACTATTACTACATGCACTACTACTATTACTACATGCACTACTACTATTACTACATGCACTACTACTATTACTACATGCACTACTACTATTACTACATGCACTACTACTATTACTACATGCACTACTACTATTACTACATGCACTACTACTATTACTACATGCACTACTACTATTACTACATGCACTACTACTATTACTACATGCACTACTACTATTACTACATGCACTACTACTATTACTACATGCACTACTACTATTACTACATGCACTACTACTATTACTACATGCACTACTACTATTACTACATGCACTACTACTATTACTACATGCACTACTACTATTACTACATGCACTACTACTATTACTACATGCACTACTACTATTACTACATGCACTACTACTATTACTACATACTCTACTACTATTACTACATGCACTACTACTATTACTGAAGAAAAGGTTCGATTACACACTACCAAAAATGAACGTTTGAAACGGTTTAATCGGACCGATTCCTAGCTCTTTAAAATATATAATATTATATATAGCTTATGTCTCGCCAGAAGGTTCACCAATTTATGATATAATGAATGAGAAAATTGGTATCACTATTATTGATTATAATGTTTCATCTTTAAGAGTACTTAATTTGATGCAAGTATAAATGTGCAGTTTTTAAACTTTATTTTATTTGCATGTCCTGGTGGTTAAGAACACGTTTATTTAGTGTGTAGCGATGAGTACAATGTTAGAACAGTTCCAAAATCTTGATACTTTGCTATGTTAGCATCGTAATTTGAAAATTCCAAATTTGTATCAGACGTGATCAGCTTTTTTCGAATTTCGGAAGGCGATCTCACATTCTTTTGACCAAATAAACTTTCGATTTTTTACAGGCATCGCGTTAAGTGGTTTAATGACAGTCGCGAGATTCGGTAAAAACCTGTGGTAGTAATTGAGAACACCGAAATACGCCCTTAAAGAAGTAACATCTTTAGGTGTGGGTGTGTCAGTCACAGCCTGCACCTTTTCATTACACTTCCATAATCCATCTTTGTGTCCACAATAAGTATTTCTATCCTCAAAGAACACACACTTGTCTTTGTTTAGTTTTAAACCAAAATCGTTCAAACGACAAAGCACTTTCTTGAGGTTATCCAAATGTGACTGATCACTGTCACCTATCACGATCGAGTATGCATTGCACTCTAGGTATTCCTTGTAGTTTCTGGTCAATTGTGCGTTGCCGATACAATTTATGATCTGAATGTTAATACTGTATAGATATATATCAAAATCTATTAACATAAAATGCGCATTGAAATGCATGGCCAGTGTCTGTTTTATTAGTATATTTTATTTGAAATCAATCATGAAAATACATAAATAGCAATAAATTAATACCGTTCACATTCGTTTTCACTGAAACTTAATGGATTTTTTAATCTTATGTTACACAAACAAACACAATTTCTTTCGAAAGTCCACACTGCTTTTCTTTCATAAATTAATACAAAATATTAAATGTGAGATTGTATGTGTCTGAATTTGTCATATTTGTGCTGAACAATCTTATAACTTAATATATGTACAATCTTCAATATCCAGAATTTTGTATTGAAACAATGAAAATAAAACGTGAAAGGATCCTATTTTAAATGTTGGCTGTTTTCAGACACATTGTATTGAATAACATACAATATCATACAATTAATAGCATTTCAAATTACGCCAGTATATGGCATAGAAATGAACTATACCACTGCTTATTGTATTTGTTTTTCAACTCAATAGTCAATAATAAGCTTAATAAGATAATAAGGTTTATTCTATGAAATGTAAAAGCCATGATAACATATTATTGTAATGTTAAGTATCCGTTGATACGTTTCCTGTTATGTAAACATGATATAACGCTAGAAATCAGCCCATCTAATATGTAGGAACTTGTTGCATTGACAGCCACAATATGGTAATGGTCTGCATATTTGAAAAAAAGAGAGTTTAATTTATCACGATTTGTATTCTCATTTAGTTGTGAGTGAACACTGATATAACTGTAGTAGTGAACAAAGAAAAGGATTTTGAAATTATAAATAATGCTTTTTAATTCAATCGGCATTACATGTGTACTCCACTGGCTTCTATTTCCATGTACTTTTAGCATACAATTATTTTGATTCATTGATATCCTTCTTCTAAATTTAAACAAAAAAGCAATAAGCAACTTGCAAGTATCTAACATTATGAAAATTGCTGGGCCAAGTGTGAAGTTGAGCGCTCTAAAACCGGTTTAAACCCCCATTAAACCTCATTAATCTACTTGTGTCTTACTGAACTTAACATGGAACAAAACGTAAGGTAAATGTGTTATATATACATTATATATTCTGTGATATCTCTGTTATTTTCCATTGGATGTAATTTACAAATATAAAAACAGATACCTTTTTATGCCGCTAATATCACCCTCTTTACGGACTATTTCCTTTTCTAAATATTGAATTACAAATAACAATATAAATTAAACTTTCACAATCAAACATATTGCTGTACACTGAATGTCAATGCTGTAAAAATTTAAGACTATTCTAGAATTGTACAGTGGTACAATGAATTTAATGTTTACTTGGTCATAAAAAGCATGATCCTTTCGCTTATAAAATTTGCTTGGCTTATACATTTTCAGAGACAAAAATCTTGTGTCCTATGTACACAAGTCTACTTGGTTAAAAAGTTATTTTGTATCCATGTGTATATTGATCATTTGTTAAAAAACAATAATGTTCCATCCAATGGTTTTGAAACTAATAAACCAGTAGATGATATCATGTTTAAACCTAAGCATTTTTCACAAAATCAATGCGTGACATACCAGATTGTTTTGATCATTCAACGTCATAGCAATCATCAGTTGTTGCACTGTAGTCATGCATATTGTAATTATGACCCAGAAAAAAATATATGAAGATCTACAGGTATGGCGTCGTTTACATCTTTCCTTTCCTCAAACTTCGGTCTGTTGCATCTGTTTTTTAGAAGATGATTTATATAGCGAACAATCAAATTCGAGAAACTCAATCAGAAGACAAAGTACATTGTATAGTTCTTATCACCTTTTTTATAACATAACAACACCAATACACATAAAATGAGTAAATATGATATAACCGCCATACAAGGGTCAATCCAGAGCACTGGTTTAGTATTTTTTAAATTAATAAACATATAAGCCGCGCTCTGAGAAAAAGAGGCTTAACGCATGTGCGTAAAGTGTCGTCCCAGATTACCCTGTGCAGTCCGCACAGGCTAATCAGAGACGACACTTAGCGAAAATCCAAGTTAAGCGGGAAGTGTCGTCCCTGATTAGCCTGTGCGGACTTTACGCTCATGTATTAAACCCCCTTTTCAAAGAGCGAGGCTCATATATATATATATATATATATATATATATATAAATAATCTAACTATACATTATGTATTACGATTTGAACTCTTAAATCCATATTAAACTTGCTGATGAAAAATCAACACAATACATATGACATCAAAAATATAGTCTTAATTTTTTTCTTATGTTATTTTAAGAACACAAAGTTGACTTTAAATATTGCGTTCCGTATATAAATTAAGAAATTTACCTTTAAAAGGGGTTAATTTCAGAGAATTATTGATTATTCTTTTAACAAATAAAAAAAATAACATGTAAATGTTCTTTCCGCCCATCTACAAAATGACAGCTACATATCCGTTCATTCCCGTAAACATCCCGTTTGCTCGTCTGAAATGTTGGCATAAATCATATATGAACTATTTTATTAGTTATTTATAATGTATAAATTATGTATGTCATACGATATATCTTCTCTTGTAAATGGATACATGTTTTATAAAACATTTAATTTAATAACATTAGCTGTATTGGATCTAAAACACACGTCTAGACTTGTAACTAACTCAACAACAATCAATTTTACAATAATATAAGCAAAATAGTGTGCTTTCACAATCTGAAATATATTAAATCCGAAAGCGTTCACACTCGCAAACCGTAAACCAACTGATGTGTTTTTGTGTAATTAAAATCCCCATACATGTATCTATTAACCTACGTTTTGGTCTCCTCTGAATTTATGGGGAACTTTAACAAACTTCACGTTCCGTTTCTCCCATTTCAGTTCGCCCAACCAAATGCAAAGAAGAAAATCTCTTCAACAATAATAGCTGACGTACCAGGATGTTCAAAAACGAAAGTGACGCTGCTGAAAAGTGTACTGTGCTATTTATAGCGCTCGATAAATCTACAGTGCTATTTTTATTGTCGCGAAAACTGGTTATGTCAGTTTTCGTTCTCGTTTTACGGGCTTTGCTCGTTTGCCTAAGCGGAACATACTCATTTTCAATAATACTTGGAGTCGTGAAAATATCATGTTTCGGTGAAAGGGGCGAAAAGTTTGACAGAGAAAGATGTTGTCGTGTTAAATTAAAAAGGATTGACTTGGTGTCAATTCTTCATATTTCAACCTATTCATGTATCCATAGTTATCAACAAGAATAGTGCAGGTATGTAGTTGGATTAAAATTGTGTGTTAAACCTGGGATTTCAGAATAGTAATGAAATTATCTCCCTTTCACTATCTAATAACATAACATTGTTACAGCAGACAACAGACACATAGAGTGACGTTGAGAGCGCAAGCGGGGTCGTTGTCAAGATAAACAAATACTCTGTAAGCTATTTTTACATGTTCCATGGTGTACGTGGTACAATGCCAAACTAATGAGATACTGTATATATATGCTTATTTATTTGTTACCATTATAATACACTCTATAATACATAAAAAACTATTATATGTATTGATTTATATGTATTAGTACAGTTTTATTACTAAAATATTGTTTTACTTCAAAAGAAAATATATAATATATAATGACAATTACATGATGAATACATGGTGATTAACAGTTATAATTATTTTATTATCATTATTGTATCTGCAGTAAGTCGTATATCTATATAAGCTAATTTTTTAATGAGTGATATTATATTTATCAAATATGAAGTAAATTTTATGCAACACATATATGGTATTTTATAAATACTCATTTATTTTTCACAATAAGTTTGCACTATATAATATACTCTAATGGAGAAGACTATTCAATGTAGGTGAACAATATTTATTATTACAGAATGTATTACTTCGTATTGATTACTACTATTTTTTTTACATTTTTTTATCTTAATTCACAATATAAATTTTGAGTTTGTTAAATTTTGAAATAAATATTTTTTTTACAACTTATTTTCCGTGTTAACCTTATTAGAAAGACAAGCATTTATCTTGCAAAGCTGTAAACAAACTTCAAAATATGTATGAACGGTTTAAACTTCATCAGTCGTTCAATATAAAGAAGTGAAACTCCAGCTGCTGGAGCAGTATTGAATACTTATTAAAAAAAAATTAGTAGGTCCTTTATTTAAGGCAAGTGACCGATTGCCCAAACAGTACAAAACAGCACAAAACAGCACAATACAAAACAACATAAACACAAATAAGAATAAAGCTGGGGTCACGCCTTGGAACGATCAATGCTAAGCATTGGGGGTTTAAACCGGTTTTAGAGCGCTCAACTTCACACTTGGCCCAGCAATATTCATAATACATTTAAGTGTAAATAAAATTTAACCTCATAGCATTGTAACTCAAATTAAACAATAATAAAAGGGAATTAAAACGCATTCAATTTAATTACCATTTAATTACTCAATGGTAGGAAAGATACCAGAGCAACAGAGTTACAACTTTTTGAGGAACGATGAAATGAAACTATGAACAAGTGTCAACTACATTCCTTCTTTATAGAAAAAGATTTAAGAATATAGCGTCATGAAGTTAATATTTCAGATCATCATCGCGCAAATACAGGAAAAAACAGCAATAAGTTCTAAATTACATTGCTTGGTTGTTTATGTGACTTCTAAAAAATAAATCAAACAAGAAACGCCTGTCAGAGAGAAAAAATAATTAAAATTGAACGCTATAAACCCAATTACCTATGCATGTATATTACAACTGGGAAAGATGGTCGTATGACGTCACAAAAATCAATGTTTGTCACGCATGAAAATACAATTATACACAATTATACTGTCCACTGATAAATAGTGACGACACTGATCGCCGTTATTGCACTGGTCTTTTTGGCAATGGCAAGTCTAACCAGGTCTGATAGTCCTCAAAATATACGCGGGTTTCCTGTACCTGTGCATTCCTGACGAAAATAACCACATTCCGAGTCCATACACTGGATACTTAGTCAGTACTCTTTTCTTCTTTACTCATAAAGACCGCCTAATTCAGAGAGTTGAGGTCTTCTCTAATAAATATACCTGCTTGGCGGAGGACACGACCTTGCCTAAGCACTGTATTACGAAGAAGCCTGGACTGAAAGCGCACAATAATGTCCTTCTTTTATTCCGGTTCTTTCTTTCTGTAAGCGATGGGTGATATCGATTTCGTTGTTGGTTATTTGGCAGCCCAGTTTGCTGTTTAATGTTTCCACCATGTATTTGGTAAATTCATCAGCTGTTTCGAATCGCTTGAATTGTTTTAGCCTTGTACAAGTTATTCGATATGCGATACTCCACTGGTAATAATGTTGTTGCTTCGGCTATATTGATTTGCCACATTTTCTACTTTCTTTCCATCAGTTTCGTTTCTGACGACAGAATCTGCTAGCTTCTATTTGTTCTGCAAGTTTCGTGTTAAGGTCTATAATGTCATGTTTCAGCCTATCATTTTCAACTTCGCGTTCACATATCATTGATTCCAGCACTTCGATTTGCTTTGAGAGTGTCTTCACGATTTCGTCTTTGATGCCCGATAGTAATTCCTTCATGGTATCTCTCATTCGTGTATCGTCCTGTTCAACTAGTTGTTTCATTTTAGTGTTAAGTTCTTCAATGGACCTATTATCGGTTGATGCAACATTTGCCAATTTATGATTTATGTCTTTAAGTTGAATATTAATTTTATTTTGAAGGGAATGTTGCAATTTGGTTTCCAATATGTCTCTCAAACTTTTGACATTATTGCTTCACGCCGTTTTTAACTTTAGGGAGTTTGTTCGTTTTGTGCTTCAATTTCACAGATGCTGCCAGTGGAGTTTGTCCTGTTTACGTTTTGTCGTCAGTCGACATCGTTTTATCCACCTTATTAGTTTTGCACAGTTTAGTCAATGTTATCGAGCGTGGTTGACCTTCAACCGTTGTAATTGAATTAATACCGTATACCACAGAGGTAACATCAGGTTAAAATCAACATGGCCGCACCCAATACATTTATATTGAAAAAGTAACCGTGCCATAATGCCTTAATTCAGATACACGCCAAGCTGTCTTTCTTCTCACGTTATGTATCCAGGGTTGCAAATACACAAGAACTACACTGTTGAACATTTTGGATTGCTTAATAGATTAATATTCAATCCTTTATTTTTTACGAGATCACAAAAGCCGCTATTACTCGCTGGTTCCCTTGTTTATTCCAGGATATCGATTATTTTACATTGAAAAATTACACCAGTTTCTTATTAACTTGGAAAAAAATTAACAGTTATCGTTCACTTTCCCCAAAACATTGCAATTGCTAACATAATTATTGGCCATGGTGTGCTTGCGACCATACATTATTTGAAACCGTTCAAAATATTGGAGAATAGTACAGAACAAAATGTGTATTCAGCTTAGGCATTAGAAGCTTATCATTTGACAAATATACAATACAGAGATACATGACATGATATATGTTAGATATTAACAAGTATACGTTTCTGATGTAAATAAATTGATATAGATACATAATAATTTTAAATAAGTGCATTTACTGTTGAAAAGAACACCCATTTAATAACATTTCTGCAGTCATATAAATAATCTTTACTGGGATCAAGATACTATTTTCTTAATAATGGTCAAATAATAATTTGATAATAACAAATCAAATTCTGGAAAATGAGAAAGCTTAACATAAAAGTATATAAATTTATAATGTTTCTTATACATCGGTAATGATAAAGACGGAATAAATCTAGAAAAGAGCAGTGTTTAGATGAATAATATGTTCCTTACTTCTCTGTATAATTTAATGAAATCGAGCACAGATCGTAAGTCAGAAAATCAGCTCATTTAACGATTTATTTTTTTAATCAATAAAAACTTGCCTTTTGTAGTAAAGAAGATCTTGAATAATCATGATGAAATTACTCATTACAATAACTGAAATATAAAGAATTTACAAGAACAACACTTATTTTTAAAGCAAGAATGAACCAGAATAGTTATCACGCATTATAAAGTAAGAATAAAAATGTTACAGCAATATACAATGTCGAGAAATGGTAGCAAAACAGACACATTTAAACATACAACATCACTTAAATAGACAAATTGTATCAGGAATACATGCCAATTATTATGCAACTAGGGCATTGTTAGTTGAACATACGATGTACGCCTTTCCAAAGGTAAAATGTGCATGCAGCATGTCAGCGTTGGCAGTTGTCTGTTAATTCACTGATACCTTACGAAATGTACGCCAATTTTCACACAAAATAAAACGTTAGTTAAATTAAAATAAGAATGAAGCATATTAATAAAAATAAACATACAGTTAAAGGTATCATTGGGCAAAAATGTCAAGTAAACTATATGTCATTTAAACCATTTTCTTGCGACATTAACTAATTCGTATTGAAAACGTGTTTTTATATGTTAACTTAAGTCTTTTTTCATAATTTTGTAGAATATATATGCACAAGAACACATTCAGCACATGTACACAGTACAACATTTATGTTTCATGTTTTGCATGATATTTAGAACATAATTTTTAAATGTTTTTAGACCAACAAGAATTCACACACATAGTAAGCCTGATACTGAAATGGCGCTTTCAACGATATAATATACAGCGAACAACTATTTATATTCGCACAAATATGTTCGAGACACGATTGCTTCGCTCGTTTAACAAAATAAGACAAGAAGTTTGTCAGAAAAGAATGAAAGACCCCTCTCTATATCATTACATCTTCCTGCTATATGTAGTAATTTGAGTAATTATCCGGATCAATTTAAAGTAAAAATTATCATAAGGCTAAAACTCTACAAATAGGGGAGAAAGTGTAAACAACGGACAATAACTGTACACATAGGAACGCAGCATTCACTGCGCACTTCAGATCTCCTAAATGAGACTTGCCTCTGCATTTTGTTGCAAAATGATACCTCTTTAAGTTTTCGAGATATGATCTTTACCAAAGATATGTATAAAAAGAGCGATAATTTCAGAATTAAAATTAATAGTCACAAATTCTTAGTGCATAGTATGATCGGATATAACTTGTTAAGTCAGAGATTGGACACCGAAACTTACTGAGTGTGAAAACTATATTCCTCCCGTCGGAGCATGCACATTGACAAAATGTTCATTGCGTAATTTGTACAGTGCTAATGCGCTATATTAAATAAAGTATTAATAATTGTGTATTATCTTTAACAAAATCCAATATTGTATATATACATTCATAAAAACAGGCCTCGCGTAGTTTAAAAAATAATCACATAACATTAATTAGCAAGCATATTTGTAACAGGTTACTGTTTGATATACTTCAAAGTAAAACATTTAAACATATCTTTTTATACTATTATACACAATAATATGAAGACTATTCTAATACACTTAGCATAACAGTCAATTCTTCTTTAACCTAAGAAGCTAACATGGCAACCTGATTGAGCTTCAAGTATTTCATTACACAACATAACAGTAAAAAAAGTCATCTTTACATCGGAAATAAACTTGAAATGAAATTTAGAAAAGTATTATATTTTCTAACCTAACAGTTTAACATTCCATTTTAACTTCGAAAATGAACATGGCTAACTATAGTTTAAATTAGAAAGAATGCCATTGCATTTTGAAATTGTTATGTTCAAAAGACTTAAATATTTTCACCACATTATTGACTTTGATACTTAAATACGAACATCACAAATGTGATGTGTTGCTCTTAAATTTTCTGAAGATTACATTTTGGGTTTTTATAGGGTTCTTATTGCTTTTGTTATATGCCAATAGCATGATACTTTTTGTCAAAATGGCAAACTTCATTATTAAATGACGAAAATTTCTTTATTATCTGTTGGGTTCCATCAATTTTGTTTTAAAGAGTATTGTTTGTTCATTGGTTGAAGTGCATGTAATTAAACAAATTAACCAGTGATCGCCGATCCCATCATAGTGTATTAAACAAGTCCTGAGGATTTGAAAAAGTGGTTCGTTAACTGCTCGTAACAATGTTTCTCAAATCAAAAAGGAAATCAGTTCAGATAAGTTTATTTAGCGATGCTAACAAAAATCCCTGAATCAAAAGCCTCGGTTATTAGTAGATGCATTCTTGCCAAGCAAATAATCGATTCTGTTTTAGACATCTATACCTAGTATTCTTTTAGTGTACAATATTCTCAAAATATTCGGTCTTTGTTTAAAAAAACAACAAACAGTAGAATACCCAATAAAAAAACTAAACACCAATAAACCAAAAAACGAACACCATAAATGCCAATTGACGGTATGTTTATAAACGACAATACGTTGTTACCATGTGCGTGACAAATATATCCAAGAATTTCTGGAATTATGAGTTTTTTTTATAGGTCGTCTATTTCGACAAAGCTCGTAAAATAATAGGGGTGAATATTTATATTTGCAACACATACATGTAAATTTGTTTTAGGAATTTGACAATTGACTATATAGGTTAAAACTATATGAAAACATTCCTATTCGGAAACAATGTCTTTACGTGTACCCTATTTGAATACGAAAACGTACTCTTTGCTTCCGGATTCTTTGTTTTTCTCCCCTTGAGTGTCATTCTCAAACAATTCAAAGTATGTGTAATTTGTTTCCCCACTTTCATTATTTTTCTCCTGTGTGGCGTCGGTGTTATTTGTCTCCGCTTCAAAGTTTTCCTCACCTTTACCGAAATCAAACAGTTGTCTCCGCTTCAAAGTTTTCCTCACCTTTACCGAAATCAAACAGCTTTTCTGCGCCTGCGTTAGTTGTTGTTTCATAAGCGACATTTATCAGTTCTTCGGACGCCTTATACTTTGTCTCCGATGTGGCGGCATTGTCTAGTTCTTCGGCCACTGCAGAATGTGTCGGAACTGAAGTTTCGCTCCCACCTATTCGGCCCAATACATAAGATGATTCTGGGATCATATCGCTGGATTTTTGCAAACCAGTGTGCAGATAATCATCTGTAATCTGTGGCTTTATTTAAAGAAAAAAAAAGGAATTATGAAAGTTTTAGACATCACTAGAAAAGAGAGCCTTTCGATCATACGCCAGTCTACGGCAAGCTTCCAATTTCAATGTCAACACAAGGCAGTTAGAAAACAAAACAAAACGCCTAAAGCCCAAAATGATTACAATTTATTGCACTGTTTTGAACTGCCTTGGACCGGACAATGGAAACCATTTGGGTTAAGATGGTTCAAGGCATGCCGATCTCACAATTAGCATTCAAAAGTCAATTACCAACTAATCGGCATGAACTTGTTCTAGTTAACATATACGTTTGGTAATCAAAACAAGATCAGAAATACATTTTCTTGTATCTTAATTTAAGTTATTTTTGACAATTAGCAGATCAAAAACTATATGATAAAACGAACACAATTAAATGTTAGAGGAACATAAAATATATCTTCGTCAACAAGATGCATCAATGTAAATGTAGCAACAAACCCGGAAAGATATGCACATTGTTGTTGGTTCGCGCTGTGTAATGTCGAAAGGGACGATTGCATACGGAACGATAAAGTCGTCATGGCCGTCGTCGGGCAATACATCATTATGATCGATGTTGTCGTCATTATTGTCGTCGGGCAAGACATCAAAATTACCGCTGTTGTCTTCATTATTTTCGTTGGGCACGACATCATAACTACCACTGTTGCTGTCTATCAATTCTATAAATAAAAAATATCACAGATGTCAATGAATGATTGTTTAGGGTTACAACACATCATAGGAGTTAGTATTGTGTGTTTCAATAACAGTGTGAATAAAATTATGTGTACGGTTTATTTAGTGAACCAATTGCGTTCACCTCCATTGCACAAAATAAGTTAAAGAATATATTATTTAAGAAATGACGTATGGCGTACTGTGTACTTAAAATAACTTGGTATTGGAATGGTATCAAGCACTCACCTAGTGGAATATCCGAGGGATTTAGCTCATTCCTAAACATTAAAAAAGCCGTTATCAATGACTATTGTAACATAAAATATGATCGATAACGGTGATTTCAATACAATTGTTACCATTTTATATTCACTTATCACTTATATTATATTTTTGAATCTCCAAATTGTTACAACAAGTAATGTGTTTGAAACTTATGAACTTACTGCTGAACGGCTCTGAGATCACTCCTCTCTGTATTTGAAATACAAATATCTTTACTAAGTTAGATAATAAGTTTATGCTAATTCTGAGTGTCTTTTTTAAATACAAATTATGCTATCAAAATATTATAGAATCGTGATTCGAATTGAAAACAATAAAATGGCGTATTAAGTTCATATACTGGTAATTTATTATCGCAATAGTTATAATATACAAAAGCAACATAACAAAGAATGTATGTTCTTTATTTATCTTCTTACTTTTCTTCCATCGGATACACAAACAAGCAGTGGTGGTGAAGCCAGCTATTAGCAAACATAATCCTGAAGTCGATGCAATCCATAAAATTGGCGACGATTGCTCTTTATCTTCATTGGCTATTGGATTCATGATAAAACGTATTTGATGTGTCACAATTCAACAACTTTCTAAACCATGTGAGTTCAAATCATAAAATCGAATTAAATATAGATAAAAGTTAAAGTATTAGCAAAAGTTAAAGTAGTAGTACTTATAACAATAGTAGTTGTATAACAGGTTGCAGTGGCGTTTTTTGATATTTTGTCCGCCTAGCGACCGAGAGATCTAGGGTTCGATCCCTACTGTGGTAGCGTTCTTTAGATCTCTTCCAAGGACACCAAGTACTGGTTTGAGTGTCAGGAAACGGACTCGAGAGCGTTGCACATATAAAATATATATGTTTAAACAAACGAACAATAGTAGACGTTTTTGTTGCTGTTTTATTTGTTGCTGTTTAAGTAGTTATTATAGTAGAACGTAGTGTCGCTCTTTTTTCTGCTGTTGCTGTCACAGATCCATAGTGACTTAACAATTGTATCAACGTTAATGAAGCATACACTATTTGTTTTAATTGAGAGAAAAGTTTCCAGGATTTTATTTAAAATAGAAAATTGTGCAACAAAAAGTAAAGATCTCAACGTTCAAAATTTTTATTTAGTAATTGAGTAATAAAGCCCATGATTTTCGTATGGATGATGCGAGGACATGATGCATAACTTGTGCCTCCTTTTGATCAGGACAACATATTTACCAGACATTCTGGAGTACTGATAACGTGTATAAAGAAATTGTTAACATCGCATTAACACAATGCGGAAATGTGTTTCGGATTTCAAAAACGGAATAACACGCTTTTGGAAATACTTATATGGAATAACAACTTGTTTGAAAAAGTTTTAACAAATGTAAATAATAATTGATGCAACAAAAACAGTTCGGTCAATACGTGTAATTAGAGATGGCCAAACTATGCTTATGAATATACAATGTATACCGTATTTTACTGAAATAATATGATGAACTTGGCATGAATCGGAATCGTCTTAATCATGCTTTGTTTTGTTATATTGACGATATACATTTTGCAAGTCATAATTAAATCCGTGGTATGTTCTGTTCTTTAATTACGCCCTATCGCAACGAACAGCAGTGGCTGTTTATTTTAGTAACGCTGCTGAAATATTCGTATTCAATTAAAATAACAAAAAAAAAACAAATTGATCATACATTTAATGCTAATAAGCCACGTGTACCGATGATATTCGAGCACTATCGACAATTATTAGGGGACAAACAACATCATTGACCCCTATAAACGACCCGTAAATCGTGCTCGCGTCTTATATAAGCTCCTGGGTGTTTGGATTTGCCGTTGGCAAAATGCAGACAACATTTGGATCAGAGCTAGCAATGGCTTGAAAAAATGTCCAAGCGTCGCGGCAACACAACCGGAAAATCAAGTACCGCGGAGAAATTGATGTGGATCTCGCAAATAGCGATGTAATGGATATGTGCTTATAAAGTTAAAGAAATAAATATAAGCACAGTAATGGTAATACAAGAAAGTGTTGTGGTTTAAAAGATCCGAAGAAGGGCATATTTTGATTTAGAACAATTAGAAAGTTCTTTTAAATCGACACGAAAAAGGGAGCATTCTTAAAATGATTCCTACCTTGTGTGGAGAATGTGTAATTCAGTCTGAACCCCTTCCGAGAAGTGTGGCTGTTTGTGAATAATACAATACGGACAGAGTTTGACTGCGACTGAAATTCCATAGGTGGAGCTGCTGTCCCGCAGAACTTGCCGATTGACGGAAAGGAGGCGTTAGGTTCGTTGAAAAGCTCCAAGTAGTCACATTCGCAGTAGTCGCAGCTCTCAAATTGAAAGTCGGTTAAGTTAACCTGAAAATACAAAAGACACGTAATTTAGCAGGAATTTATTGTGGTAAAACTCTGTACCTATAAAACATATTGCAGCTTGAATAACATATTTTACTTACTACCGAAACATGTTACACTGTACAATGAATCATATTTGATTTTTCTTTAATGTCAAATGTAATGACACTATTATCCTATTTCTTTATGCAATACCATACACAGATTGATTAAAAAGTATAATTTAAATGTCAAGTATGCACATTGATCCGTCTGCCCTCTGATGCGTTGATAAACCAGGTACAATGTGTGTTGTTTTCGTAATCCTCTGGATAGTTGGGGCTCGTGACGACGCCAACTGGATCTGTCAGGACCCCGCCACACTCTGTAAATGTAAGTAATATTACATGCTGAAATATCATTAAATGAGCATTTTGAAGATTCAAAGTAAAATGCAGTTAAAAATATTCTTTATTAGCTTTTAATTCTCGAAATTTAGTTTAATTTATTATGCAAACATAATTTTCAACATACGCATTATTCTGGTTTGTCGAAATTATATTTCAATATTCATTGTTTATCGGCAGTTATAAAAAAAGTAAGAATATATGACTATTATTTATTGAAAATGTAATTGCTTATCCCGTCATAAAAAGTGTCATAAAGCGCAATAACTGAATTCATGGAACTATATGAAATTTTTGAACGTATTTATGTAATATTCTGCGTATGTATGTAATATTCTGCGGAGGTTATACAATGTTGCACTGAAAAAAGTACAATAAAAGCACACTGCAATACCTTACGTTAAATAAATATATAAATCGTTGTTTCAATAAAAAATTTCTTATTAAGCAGGCGTGTCTTGGTAAGACTTGTCTTTCATATACAATTATGTCATAGGAAATAATTTTGTTAGTAGATACATCAAACTTATTTTAAACAAGATGTGTTTGTGAAACACTATGTCCTCCCATATATTTTACCTTTGACCTTGAAGGATGACCTTTCACCACACAAAATGTGCAGCTCCATGAGATACACATGCAATGTCAAATATGAAGTTGCTATCTTCAATATTGCAAAAGTTATGGCATATGTTAAAGTTTGACGCAAAAAATCAACAAACCAACAGACAGGGCAAAATCAAAATGTTCTCCAGTATAGACTGGTGGACATAACAATACATTAAAAGATGGTTGGCATGTGAATATGGATAGTACATCGACATAATCACGTTTAAAGGCATTGCTAAATTACGTAAATATTGTGATTTTTGTGTGTATTGATTACTTGTTGAACTGATATATGTCAATAACCATTTGAATGATTAAACATAAAATATTTTACATGTTTTATAGACAGCGCTTTATTTAAAGACACACACCTTGAAATGCAATACATGTTAATCAATACATATAGATGCAAGTATTTTTTTTTTTTAATTTTAAAACCGAAAGTAGGATTTCTATACGTATACGTCCATTTCGACAAACGTGATTATTTTAAAGTTTTAAAGCGCAAAAAGACAGATGTCTACCTTGTGATCACCAGATTTATTCTTATTGGAATAGATATCTTTAAATCTATAGCCTAGTAAGCAAGTAATGTATTATTGTTTTAAATTTTAAAACCGAAAGTAGGATTTCTATACGTATAAGGTCTATTTTGACAAACGCGATTATTTTTAAGTTTTAAAGCGCAAAAAAAGACGGATTTATACTTTGTAACCACCATATATATTCTAATTGACGTAAATAAAATTAAATCTATAGCCCAGTTAGCAAGTAATTTATTATTTTTCAAACGGTACCGCTTTTAAAACCGAAAGGAGGATTTCTAGACGTATACGTCCATTTCAACAAACGCGATTATTTTTATATTGTAAAGCGCAAACAAAGACTGATTTCTACCTGGTAACCACCAGATATATTCTAATTGGCATAGATAAAATATGTTTACTATTTATACTTAAATTTACTTTCATTTTGACATTTAATTGTACACAGACATCGCACTGCCCCAAGTCCAACAATGGTATAAATTGTATGCTACCCGCTGTTGACTGCTCTCCATCTAACCGGTCATGATGTCGTACAACGAAATACTTAGGTATATGCTGATTCATAGAAGACTTATTCATAAATATGCAATACGAATT
>VMBQ01001322.1:70561-96660 GCA_007657795.1 Dreissena rostriformis | reverse complement strand
GCAAAAAATGTTGTTTTACTTATAATAATATATATATATATATATAACTTTTATATGAAAAACGTAATAACTTAAATAATGTGAGCACATCCACGTTTTGATACCCCAGAAAATACCCGTTGGGTAATGAGGAACTTATGAAACATTATCAAGAAATTCCTGTTTAAATCAACCAGACATCGTAATTGAAACTTGACGATTTTCTATCATAGCTTTCATAATCTTGAAGCGAATCCTTACACTAAATCTCCAATTGTAAACTGACATTTGTTGATGTTAATAATACAATGATAAAATGATAAAAATGTTGCTTCTTCAAGATGGACATATTCACATAACGTCATATTTCACATCAAAGGCTGATTTTAAATAATATTTCAATGACACAACCCGCAGCTTATTCTTAATATATTGTTTTTACTTTTGGTTTGTCCCGAAATAATGTACACATTTTAGAAAACAACAAGATTATTTACGAACGTTCATTATACAATGTTATGTTATTAAAAAAATAGTATGGTTAGTTTCTACTTGAATATTTAACAATAAAAATGTAACTACTTTAATAATAGTCTTATAATAGTGAACATTAATACCAAGGGCTTTCGATTAAAGACCAAAAAGTAATGTTAATTGAAACGTGAACAGTGTCGCAGATGTACGACGGTAGAGAGTTTCGAACAGGAATAATGACAGGCAAATTAATTGATTTTGTCTCTTTTCATTTCTAATGTTCAACGTCATCGTCAATGTAATTGAATTAGGAGTTGGCATAAAACATACGATGTCTGATAAACACAAGTTTGGATTAAACATAATCTGGATTTTACAATTATGTTTTCACATCATGACCAGCTCCAGTGCCTTGTGATTTGTGTAAGTACCATCAACATAATCTGTTAGTCATATTCGCTCAATGAAATCGAGTAGTTCAGAGACGTGTGTATTAAAAGGTAAGAAAGGTTAACCGTTTCAAAGATAGTGCTTATCCCGTCTTTCCATTCCATAATTACATATAATATGAATTTGTGAGAAAACACACTACTATTTACATTTATGTTCACTTCATTGTGTTGATTTACTATGTTGTACGGTTACATGATATAACATTAAAATCAAATTCGATTCCAATTATAATAAAGTTCCTTGTCGGGTTATTAGGAAAAACATTGGAGATTAATTACTTTTAAACATTAAGATCCGCCTATATGTATGAGGAATAACAAACACTCAAACCCTTCTTTGTATGACGAAAACTGCGTTTCTCGCTTTTTATATAAAATCGGTATTTGCATTATTTGATAATATTAACTTTCATATTGATGTAATGAATAAGAAACATACAGGGATGCACATACGTTGCAGTTGTAATGCGTACATTCAGATTCAAATTTATTATTGCGAAACGTACCATCATTATGATTACAGATCTTATATTTAACGTTGCCATGACATAAAGAGCAGCAACAAGCCATATATTTGCCTTGATTGCACAGTGTTACCATTAGAACATTGAAACCGCCCCGCATATTCATATCGCTCCTAATTACTTTTCAATTTCTGTCCATGGACAGAAATGATCTAAATTTGAACGAACACATGTAAAACCACGTTACCATTGTATCATTGTATATGGCGTACCATTTGGGTCGGAAGTCAACAAGACTTACTAGGTAAAAAGAGAAATGTACTTCGACGTACAATATATACGTCCAAGTACAAAAATTGTACTTCTGTGTACAAATATAAAATACACTTCGAAGTATATATTTTTACGTCGAACTACAATTTGTACTTCGACGTACATGTTTGTACTTCGACGTACACATTTTCTGAACAGCCAATCAAAACACTCGTCTCTTGAACCGCTTTTTCTTCAGATTTATTCATAATAAATGTTTAAAATATCAAGATTGAACAAAACACAAAGAAGTTTCAAGTATTTAATGGATTAAAATAGACTATATACCAACAAAGATTCAAGGTTACCTTTATTAACATTAAAATTATCAAGCATATTGTGAGTATGTATTGACCATGCGGGGCGGAGTATCACGGTCAAGCGCATTACTGTGTAGGAAATTCCCAATGGTAACCAAACAGTTACCAAACGATTACGGGATTAAAAATGCATAATAACCTCCCTGGTTTGGTCGTATTTTCTGATGACCATAATTAGCATAAGTCAGAGGTTGATTGCGCCACGCCAAGTCAATACATACGCTTAATATTTATGAGTTAGCGGTCGAAAGTCGCATAATATGGTATAAATAATAATAATAATAATGTTCAATAAATACGCACAATATCTATGAGTTAGCGGTCGATAGGCGCATAATTTTGTATAAATAATAATAATAATAATAATATTCAATGTCAAATATCTCTAAAAGCAACAGATGGAAGGCGTCTTCTGATTGGCTACATTTGTCGAACTACATTTGCGTACGTCAAAGTACAAAAAATGTATTTCGACGTACATATTGTACGTCGAAGTACATTTCTTTTTTTACTTACTAGATCTGGTTGACTTTCGACCCAAATGGTACGCCATACTCCAACATGATCACAATCAGCTCGTAAACGACAAAAAAGTGGAAACCACCTAAAATTGGCGCTCACGTGACCAAAAGCGTGCATACGGCACAGGTTAATAAAAGTCTTGAGGATTCCGTTATGTACATGATTAGGTTTCGTATTTTTGTTGCTTTTGGCATTTTTTGGCACAATTGTTGCGAAAATCAGTATGGAAGAGTTAAGCTTAATAATGTATCGGACGAATACTGATAAATTCTGGTCAGTTGAGAAAACCAAATTATGTAAGAAATATCAGCTCGGCCGGTTTTAAACCACAATGATTTCATTTCTTCACATATTTAATTTTGCGCTGGTTACCGCATGCGTGCACAGTTTTGCCGTTAAGTTGAAAAGAGATATTAAAAATAGTATTCGATAAAGTATCTGTAAATATTGCCACGGTCCGATAGCAATGTATTTGTTATTTCGTCAAAAAATATGTTTGTTATATTTTAAGGTATGTTAAAAAATCTATGTAAAATTATGTAAAAATTCAGTCAAATCAAGTACATTCATAGTGCTTATACCCATGTACATATTGTAGTTTACGATCACATAGTCAGCAGTTCTTGCACCGACAGTGTTTCTACAGAAATTATAACATGTGTTAAGCTCTGGTTCTACACGCCCATTAGCAATACAAACACTATGTTCTTTACTAAGCGTAAGAAGTGTATATCCGAACGTATTCGCCTGCATATTCGCCGATAATCGTTTCGGTAAAATATCAATAGGTTAATCAGACTAAGGCATATTAACATAACGGTCAAGATTTAAATAATCTACCAGATCTGACGTTTGACCGATTCGTTCGTTAAATTATCCCGTTAAAAGAACATTACCAAATTGGGTTTACATTTTTACATCGTTTGATATTTGGTCAAAGATATCAAAATCTTGTAGTATGCAATTAAAATTACTGTACACACAATAATCAGCTGGTTGAATATAGCAATCATAATTATATACATCATTTTCAAGCCGAAAAAAGATTTGGAAAGCTTACACCAAATAATCCCTCGGTCATTTATATTTAGAACTTCAATTTTATCATGACCGACTGTTCTAAAGTAGAAAATCATACCTCCTCTGTGTCGTTTTGCATTTGTTTTGCATTTTCGACGTGGGCATGATAAACTTTCAAAATTGTCAATATGGTTTTTACTAGATTTAGCGTTCTAAGTTTCTGTAAATACTAAAATGTCATATGAATAAAAACAGTTTAAAAAATCAATGTCCTCAAGTTTTGAAACAAGACCCTTAACATTCAGGGATAGCACTGGTAGTAGAAGTAGAAGTAGAACTTAGCTGTCTTTGGTCATCTCCCTAAATACCAGTCGTTAGGTCATACCCATGGGCATGGTGGCTTCCGGCGCTGATGGCCACGTGGGTGCAGTTCCGGATCTGGGCCAGGAGGTGGACGGTCATGGGCATTTTTGACGCGGTCGATGTACAGCGCGTCGTGGAATAGATAAGCATGTTTACCTTACTGTTTCGCCTAAATCAAATATGGAAGCAGTTTCTTTCGGTTATATTGGATTTTTTGGGCAGCTGGTCGCTAACGCGGAAGTTGCTGTTTTTAAGCTTTTCCCGTGCCGCTGATTTTACGGTCTCTTTGTCATCATAATTGAACTTAACTTCTATTGGTCGCCTCTAACCCTTTTTGCTCGACCGATTTCAATCAGCGTGGCTGCGCTTGTGATTTTAAAATCATTTTCACAAAACTGTAGAACTTTGTCGGTACAAGTTTTCGGACTTGCGGTCTTCAAAGCTCGATCCTTCATTGAAATTAAAGAATAACAAATTGTCAAGCATGGATCTTGCTTGAAGATTAATGATGTTTCATTAAGGTCAATGTTTTCGTTCCGAAGAGAATCTATATTTTGAAACAGACCATCAATGTTTGTTTTAATTTCATCACTCTTTATAATCTCTAAAGAACGACTAAATTCAAAATCCGAAAGCCATTTTTCTGACTCATTAAACTTGGATTCAAGGGAAGCTACTCTGGATTCAACAATTGATAGCTTGTTCGAGATGGATTTCACTTCAGTTTAAATTGGCCTTAGTTTGAAAGTTTTAATTGCATTTCCTTTTGCGTAGATTCGAAGCTTTTTAATTTACTAAGAGTTGTTGCATACATATCCGAGTACATTTGCGAAGTAGTGTAAGCCTGATTGACATTTTGTGGTGAGGCCGGCGCAAACATGTAAGCGAATTGCGCAGGTGTCTTTTCGGTCAGTCATTGGAGATGGGGTGGCTGTTAAAATACCTGCTGGCGGCCATTTTGTGAACTTTGTCGCGGTGTTCATTGGCAGAATTTGGTGACGCCTCTTCCTTTGAGCGTGTTTTAACCCGATTTTCCCATGAGCGCTTATCTTGTCTTGAGTTCTGTAATTTGAATGTTTACTTTTCAACTTGTATTTCGTCACCCATTTAGTGCGCGCACTGCGGTAATCCCAGTTATCACAATTATCATCACCACGGGATATAGGCGATTGTTGAATGCCTTTGGCAATTTTTAGTTTGTGGTTTATCCCTTGGCGTCGATTTGAGATCGTACCGATATATGTTAAATAAACCAATAACCGTTTTACATAATTTCTCGGGCCCCCCTTGACATTATCATCTCGTGGAATTAGACATGATGCTAGCGGTCATTCTAGTTTGCTCCATAATCTTATCAGCGCTTAGGCATCCAGTACACGTATTTCACATGGAAGTGTACACTATCCCCGAACATATCTATTCAGACCTATCTCAACCGTTGTATCAATATAGACAACATAACAAATATGTTTTAGTTTTGAGAAAACGTTTGCAATATTAAACGATGTGACGAAACATAACCGAAAGTAAAAACTTCAACGTTCTCTGCACCACGATTTTTTTATTCAGTAATGAAGTATTAAAGACTATGCTTTCCGCGAGGATTATGCGACGTTGCACATGAAGCATACCTTTCGCCTGCTTTTGTCTAGAAATGTTTATTTGTTGATGGACCTCGTTAACATCACATTAACACAATTGGAAACTCGTTTCAGATTTCAAAAAATGAATGACACGCATTTTAAATACTCACACAAAATAACAACTTATTTTCACAATTTTAAACAAATGGATTTAACCCTTGATACAGCAACAACAAAGTGGTTTAATTACGTGTTTAAAATGGCAAAACTATGCTTTTGCATATATATCTACATGAAGGACCTGTCAAGTGATATCGTCAACCCGATCCTTGGATCCAACGAACCGCGATGATGAAACGGATCTATGCAGGGCTCGCGCTTATGTCTTCATTTGAGCTATTTGCACAAATATTGAAAATTATGCTAAGAAACTTTCATTTGCGAAAATGAGAGTGACGACTTTAATACCAGTGAAGGAGCATGTATATTCTTTTTATAAGTACAAACATATCTCCCATGTTAAATAATGAGCTGTGTGAATGGAAAATTAAATAATAATAAAAGTACCTATGCTTTGGATTTTTTGACGATGACGATGAACACTCATATTTTGCTTCAATATAAAACCTGAATAAGCCAAATTACAGAAGTGTTTTGAGACAAACATACTCAAATAAATATGTGTGAGCATGTTATATATTGTGGTATATCAGACTTCCGTAGATAAGAATATTCGATATTTACTTGGATTTCATGGTAAAAGGTCACATTTTGGAAGCATACCATCTCTGTTTATAACTGACATCAAGTTGAATATACAACTGTGTCAGGAAATGATACAATTATTATCAAACCTATGTTTTCATTTGACTAACTAGTGAGACAGTGGATGATACATGCTGAAAACTAATGTCGTTTTTACTGAATATTAATCATCACTTTGATCGATAAAATGAATGACACAAGAAACTGTAAGTAACTAATACTCAGTATACAAATATTCCAAACTGTGAGACGCCTTAGATTACCGGACACGATTGTATTAAATCCGCAACATACAATGACGTAACAACGGTGCAGTTGCGTCCATCAAGATGCGCATTGAATATTGCGACATTTATCATCAAGATGGAAGAAGATTGTATGGTCGAGACAATTGCATATAGAGTGGCAGCTAGTCCCAAATGTGCATGAAATGCATGCTGTGACCATTTAACACATATTCTTATGCATGTGTGAACGCTTTATTATATATTGATATATCATCTTTGTAGACAAATGCTTCCAAAAAGATTGTAACCTTTGATGAATGCATGTCGTTTTACAATTAAACAACTTTAAAAGTGTCTAGTTTTGCGTAATTTGAAAAAAAAAAAAAGTTGTTTAAATGGAATTTTATTAATTCAACAATCGTGTTTTTGCAAGTGTACGGTCAGTACGGTGCATTACCTTATAACAATTAAAATTGTGCAAGGAATTCTCTTTTATCCGCTTAAATACTTTAATACGAATTAATCCCCAAATCACTGTAAATAATATGTGTTCAAAAATATATGTGCACATGTTCGAATTTAAAGAGGTCAAACAATAGTCAGTTTTCTTTATAGTTATATGCCGACGCCACCTTATGCTATGTACATATTTGAGGTATTTGATTTATGCTCGTGTGTTTGTTGTTATATTTTATAGAAATTGAACACTTACTTTGATTACACGAAATTCCTGTCCATCCATCTTTACAGCCCCCAGTTTCACATGCACCCGTAACACCGTCGCATGGGCCCACACGGCAATAGCATAGCTTTGAACATTTTACACTGTAACTTCCGAGCTGGCAGCCTAAAAACAAACACTTCAAATTTCCGGTTACCAGATCTGCTTGCATTAGGATTTACAATACAATAGAATAGTAAAATTACCAGTTACACCTCAATTCAAAATCGTGATTCCATTAGCATTGTGTGAATTATGCACGCGTGTCTTCGTAAGTTTTGTCTTTTATGTGCAATTGATTTATAGAAATTGACAATATTTTTACTCATTCTATTAATATGTCCAATAATTAATATAAATATGTAGATATATTAATGCACAAAATGTATTTGCTAACATGTTTCTTTGAACATGTATGCAAATGTAATGGTCAATCTGTTCTCAGATTTCAAGAGTATCTTATGTGGGCGCTACCTTTCTTATTTGCATTTATGAGATCCATGTTTAATGCGTGTGGGTGTGTTCTATTACTATTAATTTACTACTTACTTTCATTACACGCTATTCCTTTCCATCCGTCTTTACATCCGCCTTTTTCGCATGCACCCGTAACATCCTCGCATGGGCCCAGTCGGCAATTACATTGCTTGGAACAGTTAACACTGTAACTTCCGAGTGCGCAGCCTGAGAACAAACACGTACCATTCTTGATACACGAATGACATTTGTTTCGTTTAACAACAAAAATTAAAAACATAACTTTAAATTGCGTTAATTGCAAATCGTTTGTCCAATTACATAATTGTTTTTAAAGTAATATGTAAATCGTTGTAAAAATAACATTGTGTTACTTACGCGAGAGTGTTGTGTATCTTTATATTTCAATTGCAATTACGTCATTGACATTAACACTGTTAATATATTCATTACATTAATGTTTTTAAAGACATTTCAAAAGCTATGTTTGACATGGATATTGATTATATATTTGAAACTTAAAATTAAAGAAGAATAATGGAAAAAAGGGTTTATCAACACACCCGATTTACACAAACGAATGTAACAGCGTAGTTGAGAAAACAAACATGAATCTTGTGAGAAGACAAATATGAATCTTGCGAGAAAACAAACATGAATTGTGCAACTTTTATGCTCCCAGTAGGGTGGCTAAACGAAATACAAAAATAAACGCATATTAGTCCATATCCGATTTCCTAATAACCGATACAAAAACAAAATATGAAAACCAAATCAAATTGTTATATCGTGTTTTGTTGTACAAATTATAAAACAAAACACGGAACGTATTTCCCTATTTATATTTCGTTTCAATTTTAATTCAACGAAAATATATATTTGAAGATAGAAACGAAGTTTTTGGTCCCGTTTACCTTTCCGGGTTTGGTAAAACGAAACACGAAAAAACGAGTGTCGCTGCGCTGCCTTATTCGGAAGATAAGTCGTGATTGATCTTTTTGTGCAGTTTTCTCCCTTAGATCTTATTATTTTGATTACATAAATGTACACAATTATAGAAAAAGAATAGACGAGTCATGGAACAGCCTTTTTTGGCTAATCTAATGGGAAAATGAATAGATCTAGTAACATTAAATTATGATACAAATGTACTTGTCTGCTTTTGTTTAAAAGAAATAGATGTGGGTACATGTGTTACATAAATTTCGATAATCATGGCACAATAAGATATCTTTGTTCAGCGTAGCTTTACTCTTCAAGTAATTAAAACAATCGAATTGAGCTTCCGAGTTGGTAGCCTGAAAACAAACAAGTGATAATTCTGGTAACCAGATTGGCTTGCATTTTGTTTTACAATAAAATGGAATTTCAAAATTATAGTTATACCTAAATTCAAAATCGTGTTTTCAATAACATTGCTTGAATTAAGCACGTGTGCCTTCAGAAGTGTTGTCTTTCATGTGTAATTAATTAATAGAAATTAACACTATTTATATGAATTGCATTACTATGCTCATATAATTAATATTTATAGTATGAAAATCTTGAAATTGGAATAGCCAGTCAGAATCCACGGCTCAACAAGAATATATTTTCAAGACGGCGGTTAGACACTATCAACAGAATCGATAATTCATTATTATTACAGACAATTGACATTTGAAAAAAGCAACAAATATGTAGACCAAAGTTTAATAATTATATTTATAATGGTTCATAGTCATATATTTTTAAAATATTTTTGATGTAACACATTTATGAAAATTATTCCAGACTCAACAAGCATATAGTATATCTGGTGAAAAACTCTACATTTACCCCCATGTCTGTAGATATATTCAACATATATTTTGTTATGTATTTATGTAAATCGTGTTTAACAGAATTGTTGTCTGGATCTAATTATCCTTTGAAACTTCTAAAAATGCCTTAATTCATACTGGGACATGGACACACGAATGGTTCTTTAAACGTAATATTTGTTTTGATAATATGGTTTATTTATACTTGTAAAATGAACAAAACTTGACCCTCTCTTAAAACTGGAAAATCGTACATGTCAGTGCATCTCAATGTTCAAAATGAAATAAACTATTATAATGACTCGTGAAAAAGTAAACAATGTGAACTATCGTTGAAACTTGGAACTTGCTTATTTGATGAAACGCCTATTTATATAATTATATTCAATGGCGTTGTACAAAACATATAAATATACATACAATTTATAAATACAATTAGAGTGATTGATACTTTTATGCAACATTAATTAAGAAATTAATAATCTAAAAATGTGTGATATAAATACAAATAAAAATGCTGTAAGAAACTTAAGCAATAAAACAATACAGGCTACGATATTAAAACACAGGAAAAATAAAATATTATGTTATTAATTGAAATAACTAGGGTTAAGACAGTAATTATAATGATATTATTAGCAAAGTTTTGGCAACATTAAGACACTTTTTTCATGAACTGAAAGGATACGTGAAAGGATATTTCTGCACTCTGGCTGTCGGATCCCACAGCTACCATTCACCCGTCACCCTTACGCACACCTCTTTTGGGTTTTAACCTTATTTGAACTATTTTGACTACAAGTCACAAAAAGCCTGACCAAGTGTGACTACAAGACACAACTTGAAGGTTAAAATTTCAGTGTGACTATAAGACACATCTAGAGGGGCTAAGCGTGACTAAAAGACCGCTGTATGATGTCATTCAATCATTGAGCAAAGAAGCCCTAATGATTTTTGGTTACCAGTCACTTTTACAATAAATATTCTTTTCGAGCAAAGAAGCCCGCACAATTCTTTAATTTCTTGGTCCTCCGAGTCATGGTTGTTGGACAAAAAAGCCCGTACGACTGAGTCTCGATTTGTTTTGAAATCACAGGTATTTAAAATAGGTTGTAAAAGTCTCTGAAGAGAAATGTTTTTAAATTCCTTTTGAAAATGTCTATTGAGACAGAAGTCCGAATGCTTGATGGTAGGTCATTCCACAGTTTCGGACCAACAACTCCGAAACTTCTGTCCATGAAAGTTTTTCTCTTTGTGCATTTCACATCATAACAGCCTTCATACGAGGCAGTAGATCGTAGGTTACGTGCTGGTACTTTTTCTTTTACGTTTATCGTTCACCTTTTCGAGTAGTTGTCAAATGTGATATGGGACATAAAACGTATTGTCTGCATTGTAATGAAAAAGCGTTTGATTGTTGAGTGTATGAAATGTGTTATACTAAACATATGTAACTTGTAATTTTTGTAAGGTATAAAGTGGGATGCCCTCAACCCTCATATACCTATTGACGAGGATAATACAATATATTCAACGGAAAAAAGCACTATAAAATAACGCTCAGAGCTTTCATTTGACCTGACATTATATGTTTAAATGCTTAGAAATACTGTTGCAATCGATTTTGAAGTTTTTATTCGTAAAGCAGTAAGAAACCAGCATTCATTTGTTTCTGTTTTCAAAAAAAAATCGAGCGGAGCTTTAAACCTATTTTCAAACATATCTTTAAAAAAAAAAAAAAAAAATGTTTTACTAGGTAACTACATAATAAAAACACTAGATTTTATTAGTAAGTGTCAATTTATAATGTTGTTCAAACTATAAAACTAAATTGCGCACATCATGATCATTAGTAAAATGTGTTGTTGCATGTTTTGCTACTGTTGATAAATGTAAACAAAGTTTCTATTCACAACATAATACTATTCAATGTAATAACCATGACAAATTGCTGAAATAATTATAATTTTATGTGAAAGAAAAACAAAATGTTTACTCCTGATGAAGGTCTAAATTGACCGAAACGTTGAGTGAATAGATTTTTTTAAAAACAAAGAAGTTGTTTCTCTGTTTTATATAATTATTTATGTGAAAGAAAAGAAATTCGGATTGAAAATAAAAAAGCAGATAATAAATAAAGAAAAAAACTAATTATTTTCCAATATCAAGTTACCAATTCAACCATCTCGGGGTTGTGTGTGTGTTTGAAGATGCCTAAATCATATACTGTTAAGATGTGTTATTATAAATAAATATTATAAATGTTCAAGCTTGATATAATAAATGATCAAAGTTACTATAGGCAACGTGAATTGAAAGTAATAAGCCATATTAAATTCCATCTAGAAACTTCTTTTAAGAAAAAGTTATCACTGCAATATATGACACTGCGGTTTCAGTGAAATGTCTTGCATATAAATTGAGGTTAACTTGCTTCCTGTGTCCTAGTTCCTTATTACTAAATATTTTTAATGAAAGCTTTACATATAAATAATACTAAAAATTCTTAAGTTTTTTATATATGAGTTTACGAATAAGAAATAAGGAACCAGTTCCATGTTCCTAAATCAAACCGGATCAGCTAATTCTGCTTTATAACTAAATCATCTAATGGTAAAAACAAATATGAAAGATGCATACATATTTACCAAATTAAGTGAATGTCAAGCACATCGAATACATGAACTTTATGTATTGCGATAAATGGAGTTTATGTGTGTGATTTTGTAATAATTGCATTACATTAAGCAGGGTTTTATTTAATGATAACGCGATTCTTTTTTTCGCGAGTGAAGAATGTCCCTCATGTTTTCCTCATTCAAACCGCGTTAAGAACGGGTATTGTGTTTACTCTAAAGTACATTTAAATAGACAAAACTATTGTGTATATTTAGTTTGGATATTAAAAAAATATTTATTGCAAATAATTTCGATTTAAGATGTAATATGGAAACCCAGTTCTTTTTTGCGATTTAATAAGAAATAAGAACCCGCTGGAGTAACTTTGGCGTAGGACTGGCCCCCAGTGACCTTTTGTAGGTCATTATGACCCATAATCAGGGATTCAAGGTCACCGGATACACCATTGCCTTATCTAATAAGAAAACGATTTTTCGGACTGAACAATAACAGAATAAAACACGATATTTTAGTTCGTTTAAGCTCAAAGTATGTTTTATTAAAAAATAGATGAATGCGCACTTTGATAAAAATTCCCAGTGTATTAGAGGAACCATGGCGACCTTTCGGATACTTCTTACTAGATCAGACTTCTAGCAAAGCGAAGCTCTTTTTATTCGTATATAATAATAGCGTGTTTTGTTTGATGTTGTATCAGCGAAAACGCATTTTCTTGTTCGCGCATGCCAAAGATATGTCCGGCAACAATCATTCTTGGCAGAGGTATAGCGTCCGTCCGTGGGGATTTACAATATGGGCCACCGTCTCGATGATGACCAGTTCTAGATTTAATAATAAATTTATCCAAAATTAAATTCATAATGACTTACTGATACTTCAAGAGCAATAAGTTGCAGGCAAGTGTGTAAATTTGAATTGCTACCTTACTCAAAAAATGTTAGTATAAATAAATTTAGATCTGATATGTGTAGATTAAGAGTTTATCTCATAGATTAGAAATCGAATGAGGCAGATAGCATAGACCTGAAGTTATACCTTTACAATAGAGAAATTTTAACATTGCAATGTTCTTGAGGATGAATAATACTTTTCATTAGAATGTTCCTTATATGATGATATTAGGAAATGGTATATACATAAATATAACTGGAAAATACCACACATGATACAATTTATTCAATTAATGCAATCGGATAATACAAGTAAAAACAGAAACTTAGCTATGTATGTTCATAAAGCATTTAGTCAAAGAAACCTGTATTAATATTACTATGAATTATTGTATATATTCATTACTCAAACTAGACTTCTCGCTCTCTTGTACATTCGCCTTTGCAGTTTTCGATTTTATCGTTATAGCATTAATCGTTTAATAGATTGTAAATGGTGCAATGCACAAAATAATTGTCATAGACCTTTTCATATATTGATACTTAATGTAACAAGTTATGACATTCAATTATGATCATATCTAATGCATTTATATGTGTTACTATGTTTTGATCATGTAAACTCATGGGTTGTATTTCTATTGTATATATTGAATAAACATATAAACCAATAAACCATATTACACATATTTGGTATGCATTGGTGAACGCTCCATGTGCATATGTATAAAGCATCTTATTTGACAAAAGTTTTGAAAACCTTTGTAACTTGTGTTGCATGTATGTTGTTTATTATAGTAAAGACATTTAAATGTCCCAGTTTTGCGTAGATTGTACATCGATGTTTCAATGGCATTGTATTAAATAAGCAAGCGTGTTTTGTATGTTTACGGTCTAAACTGTGCAATAACCTTGTTACAATTAACACTGTGCATGCTATTTTAATTTATCCGCATAAATACTTAATTAAATCAATCCCGAAATCACGGTTTACAAGATATGTGTTCAAACATATATTTGCAAATGTACGAATTCAAAGAGGAAAATCGTTCGTCAGTTTTCTTTATTTCTCTATTCCAGTAAAATTCAATTTCAACCACTCAAAAAAGTATTGTGTCGCCAACGTCATGAAACATAGTGTAATATTTTATTTTAATTTGATTCTAAGAATCGCGCTTAAGGTTTGTTACTGGTTGGTAAAATCCGTTTTATTTTGAAGTTAAATAATCTAGTAAAGTAAAATAAACATAAAACATTCCGTATTTGTTTTACATATTCATAGTTTTGTGTTCATGTTTAATCAAAGTTTTAGATATTGTTGTTTTTTTTTGTCGGACACGAGGTCCGACGTGTCGGAAATATTATCAGACCTCAGCAAATTTTATCGGATTTGTACGAGGTCCGACGTCTTTCTCTTGGGTTAAAATGATTTTACAATCGCTGAGCAATATTAAAGAGATTTTATACATAAATACCTAAAAAAAGTTAATATCAAATGAAATTCATCTGTTTCTGACACATGAGACCTTGCCACATAATCGAAAAAAATGCCTTAAATTGATCCCCTTATTCTTACAAAGAGGGTGTCACATTGGGTTTACCACAATAACTTTATTTTTGAAAAATTGATTTCTTGCCACAATGTGAAGATCCAACTTTGGCCAATAATGTTTTTATAACAATATCTTCCAAGCCATTATTTGGATGAACATTTTCCCACCCAGAGGCAAATTGAAAATGGCTATTTGCAAACATCATAAAACCAGAACAGCCTGCGAGTATCTCGCAGACTGTTCAGGTTTTATGCTGTTTGCTGCTCATCAGTGCATAAGGGTTGGATATGTAGCCTTAAAAACTTGAATCTAGTAAGAAAGGTATTAAATTAAATATAACTTTTTAAGAAACTACAAACATATCAAAATACGTATCTAAGTGGGAAAGAATATAATACTCATAAACTGAAACTGATTAATATTCACCAATATTTTCACACTCCTTATATATAAATTTCATAAATTCTATGTCATAACTTTAAATAAATTATCACTGATATCAAGTACATTGAACATCAAACATGTGATATCCAACACATGGGATATCTTACATGTGTGATATCCAGCACATGTGACATCACATCCCCATGGCGCACGCGTTTGGCGCGCAGACGACATTTAGATCTAAGATCTAAGATATAATGAAACTGTGGAAAGAATAAAAAACGGAAAATAAATATCCATCATCCTCAACATCATTTTGATCATTTTTTTTTATCATCCTCAACAACATCATCAATGTCATCACCAATGTCATCACCAATGTCATCATCACCATCACCATCATCACCATCATCATCATCATCATCATCATCATCATCATCATCATCATCATCATCATCATCATCATCATCATCATCATCATCATCATCATCATCATCATCATCATCATCATCATCATCATCCCCAACACCACCACCATCATCATCATCATCATCATCATCATAATCATCATCATCATCATCATCATCAACATTATCATCATCATCATCATCTTCGTCGTCGTCGTCGTTGTCGTCTTCGTCTTCGTCTTCGTCTTCGTCGTCGTCGTCGTCGTCGTTATCATCATCATCATCATCATCCTCATCATCATCATCATCATCATAATCATCATCATCACCCTCATGAAGATTATCATCAAACGGATTAGAATTATAATAATCACCATTCTCATCATGATCATAATAATCAACATTATAATCATCAATGTCATCACCATCATAAACGCTAACATTTTAATCAACATTATCATCACAATGTCATAATCATCATCACCATCAATCCCACCTTTATCATAATCCCACCTACCACCACGATTCAAATTTAAAGCGACAATGCTAAGTTTCAACGCATTAAAACAATGACAATAACACACAATGCATTCGACCTACCGGTGCACCCGTCAATAATCTTCGATTTGTCCGTGGTATAGTTCATTAGGTCCGGAACAGCGCCGTTCAGGTAAACGGAGGCGAGACAGCCTCGGAATCCCTTCCTCGACTTGATCAGACTGGCAACTTCCGGTCGCGAGAACATCGCCTGGGGCAGACCGCCGATGAAAAGCGTCCTATTTTGGTAACATTTAAAATGTGAATACTGCAATGTAGGTCATAAATGCTAACATAAATTTAGGTCACTTTATTCTTGTCAAGCTGTGCTTAAATGCCTAGGTTTCGAATATCATATTTTATTTGTTGTATCATAAATAAATTTTTAAAAATAAAAAATAAAAATAGAGACGGATATTTAAGTATGAAATAATAAAATACCGATATCAAACCATAATACATATTACACAATTATTAAAACATAGTAAATATTTAAGATTGTTTACACCGGAAGCATTACGCTGACGTCGAGTCCATTTTCCTGGGTAGAACCAGTACTTGGTGTATGCAGAAAACAGTGATATATATGTTAATATAATTAAAGGTAATAATTTTGGTACACGAAGCTTCTATGAAACAACATAATTATGTCTCTTGCTTGATTGTTCGTTATCTTATTTTAGCATTTTAATCTTTATATAGCAAATAAGTATTGCTTAAAGTAGTAGTAGTTAAATATGTTATGAGACGAACAATTTGTCTTCCAGTTATAACATGTGATCTGAAATTCAAACTTCAGATTTCCGTCAAGAGCTTTGGGACTACAAGCCCTTTTGTCTTTTAACACAATATTCATTAAAGGTAAACCAGGTTTAAGTTTCAGACCTATATATAGTCTGCACTGAAAACATGATCACATCTTTGGTCGACTTTCAACCTGATCTGTGCGATATAAATCGCCCGTTTACATTCGGCGCAGTATGCCGCCACGGAAAATGTGCTTCTATACCTTACCCAGTTAAACATCTGGGCGGAAAAAGCAAGCGTGGAAATATTTTTATTTGCTCATAAAAACCCAGTGGTCTGAGTCGGATTCAAACCAGGGATCTCCCGATTCCTAGACCAGCAGCCTACAATAAAACACTGCCCCTTTCACTTAACTCACCCATGAAGTCTGAGTGTGGACACCTGCACGTTCTCTCCGTCCATACGCAACGTGAACTGACCGCGTTCATTGTGCGCCACCTGCACCGTGTGCCACATGTTGTCGTTGAGCTTCCCCGCGGGAACCACTTTGAACTGGTTCCGGCCGCCAATGTTGTACGCCATGCGGAGCTGTCCGTTGTTCATCTCCACGGCGATCGCGTTGCTTCTACTTCCGTTGTTGTACAATATCAACCCGTTTGATTCGCGGGTCATGAACTTGAAGATAATTTTCATGGTCATTGTGTGATAGGGAATCGATGGAAGCTGGAAATACGTTTCGCTGCTATTGACCGTTATAGGTTTGTATGTCAGCAACGGAAGTTTATCAAACGGCTCGATAATCCACTGCATATTCGAATTCGTGTTCTGTGATCGCATAAGGTTGAATATCTCCTTATCGTCGAAGATGAAATTCTGCATGTAACCGATATAGTTGTTCGCGCCACGAAGCTCGCCCTTGTTTCCTAGGGAACCGAAAATGAAACGGTCGATGTAGAGCTTATAATTATCGCCGCCAATGACGCCGGTAATTTTGTCGTCCTCGTCAACCCACACCTGAACGTTGTCCGCCCGCCGACGTATGTACAGCGTATGCCAGAAATAGTCGTTCAGATTCTCTCCGGTGAAGAATGTCTGAAATATACATAACACAAACATGTTCCAGTGCAGCTGTTCAGGTCAACACAAGTGGAGAATGTCTGAAAATACGTTATAAAACATGTTCCATTACTGTAAATATACAAGTTCGTATTGTCAGAAATATACCATATTTGAGTTTTGCTATATAATGTGGACCCCGCTCGGACTACTTCTATGTGTGGACTGTTTTGTTATCAAATGTGAGTCCCGCTGCGACTACATCTATGTGCGGACCGTTTTGTTATCAAATGTGGGCCCCGCTGCAATTACCTCCGTGTGCGGACCGTTTTGTTATCAAATGAGGGCCCCGCTGCGACTGCCACTATATGCGGACCGTTTTGTCATCAAATGTGGGCCCCGCTGCGACTACCTCTATATGCGGACCGGTTTGTTTATCAAACATAAGATTATTAAGTATTCAACAAAAGAATACATGAACGACATATCTGAATGTTAAATTGCGCTTAAACCTTATGACCGCCTTCAACAAAAACGTGCGACAGTTCCAGTTATGTAAGGATGAAACTATTAGTAGACTATATTTAAACAAAAATATACAGTACTATGAAACTATACACGCAGAAAGATCAGCAATAGAATAATTACTTCGGTATATGGTATAAGTAGGTCGTGACTTAACGTGAAATAAATAAGACATAAAGCGAAAAACAATTTCCATTTTAATATGAATTAATGCATAAGTGTAATACGCAAAATATATTACGCTGTATTTGTGATACAAACTTTATTTGTGTTGTTTTACTGCGAGTTTTTTTGTTCACTTTATTATTATGCTGGCTCGTCATTAGATATTATAGCGACCGGGGGAGCATGAACTCGATCCCTACTGTGGAAACGTTATTTAAATCTGCCCAAAAGACATCGAGTACTGGTTACAGCTAGAAAACGGATACTATGGCGTTTAATTTAGTCCCATGCTTTTGATGCAATCTAGCTCAAATAAATAAGTTAAAACTTAACGAAACGAAACTAATTCAAGGTCGTACCTTCACATTCCCGTCCACTTTTATGGTGACATTGACCTTGCCGTCGACCAGCTCGGCCTGAAGGAAGTCGTCCTTGTTGTTAGCCTCCGTCCTGGAAACGTGTGTACAAACGGCGGACAGGGTAGCTCCTGACTAGAATGCTCGTATGCGCAGGCAGTCAAAATAGAAATATATGGTAAAAGTAAGCTCAGGTTTTCATAATCCTAAATTGAATTTTACTTATGGATTATGCATTCAAAATTACTAGTAATACCTCTTTCACTTGAATCGGCCTTAAATACACTGCGCAAGCCACACGACATCTTTGCCACAATTGTCGCTTAACAAATGTATTTACGAAAATTATTTATCAGGAATCTGGGAGAACGTTTTATGCATGTGCGTTCCGCTCAGGCTTATCAGTGTCTCTTCTAAACGAAAATCCAGTCTATGCTGAAAGTGTCGTCTCGGATTAACATGTTTACACTGCACAGGCTTATTCGGTATGACACATTACACACTTACTTTAAACCCTTTTTCCAAAAGCGATGCGCATATATTGATTTCATATACATTGCTCATGTTACTCACCGGAATAGCAAGGTGTCGCGTAGTGGTGTGTAGAAGCCCACGGAGAGATCGTTGGTATGGGTCACCTCCCGGTTCAGGAAGTTGAACGCGCTCCAGTTATTTCCGTCCCAACCTGCGATCACCGCGTCTGCCATAGGGTAATGAAAAATGTGTGCGGACAATGGGGGTAAAGAAACGAGTGTGGACGATGGGTTTATGAAACGAGTGCGGCCAATGCGGTAATGAAAGAAGTGCTGACAATGCGGTAATGAAACGAGTGCGAACAAGTGATTAATGGAATGAGTGCTGACGATGTGGTAATGAAACGAGTGTGGGTACTGAGGTAAATGAAACGAGTGCGGACAATTGGGTAATGACACGAGTGCGGCCATTAGGGTAATGAAACGAGTGCGAACAATTGGATTACGGAACGAGAGCAGACGATGGGGTACTGAAACGAGTGCAGACGAAATGGTAATGAAACGAGTGTGGTAATTGAGGTAAATAAAACGAGTTCGGACAACAGATTTACGGTAGTAGTCCGGTAATTTAAAAATCTGCCTCGCTCTAATAAAATCGGGATCAACGCATTTGCGTTAAGTATATTCTAAGATTAGCATCTACGGTCCGCAAAGGCTAATCAGACACGACATTTTCCGCGTTTATAGAATTTTTCGTTTAAAGAAAGTCTCCTCTTAACGAAATCCACTCAAGGCATAAAAAGTCGTCCCAGATTCGTCCCGGAATCTAGGACGACACTTTACCTACATATATTAAGCTTAGTACTACCAGATCGAGGCTCAAATGGAAAGAGATCGGGCATGTTTTAGGCTTCAAAATGCATAGAACAACGTTGAAGATATTCGAAAAGAAAAATTAACATCCGGCTAATCTGGGACGTCTCTTGCATATTATAAAAACAACTTCACTTAGAAGCGGATTTACTTGCGTTGCAGTTCTGTCCGGTGTAGGGCGTGTTCGCGCAGTCGCAGACGTATCCGTTCATCCGGTCCCTGCAGTAGCCGTAAGCGCAGGGCTGGGACAGACAGGAACGCGACATGGCGCTGCAGCCGAATGCGATCCCCACAAGTCGCTGCGTGTTGATGACCCGGTAAAGGTCGATTACTAAAATCGACATATTGTTCAACGGGTTAATTATTGCCTAACTGTTAAATCCGTATACCGTTCTTTATAAATAAGTTTTGACTTGTGCATCGGTTTAAAATAATACATAATTCACGTGTCTTTAGACTATCCACCGGTTAATGATGACACCAGTTGATAAGTTTATATTATTGACTGATGACCAAGATAGCCCATATTCCTTAGGAACGGCACACGGTTAAGACAGGAATGTGCTAAGTAACCGGTAAAGTTCGTTGCATGAAAAAGTCAGATGGATTGGACTTATCAGGTGATGATACACGTGTTGGCATAAAAATAAGACAAACAAAAAGAATTTAAGAGTTGTATGTGTTTATGTACAAATAAGTAATTGTAGCATTGAAAAACAAAAACAATAACTCAACGAGGATGAGATTCGAACTCACGCGAGATACCCGAATGAATTAGCAGTGCATCGCATTAACCACTCGGCCCCTCGTCTGATTTGATCAATGAAATGTGTGACATTTACATGTATATGTAAATGTAGTATTTAATAAAAACATTATAGAACGGGGATGAGATTCGAACTCACGCTGGTAGACCCCAATGCATTAGCAGTGCATCGTCTTAACCACTCGGCCCCCTCGTCTGATTTGATGCATTGAATGTGTGACATTTACATGTATATGTACACATATGTAAATGTAGTATTTGATCCAGTGAATTTAAGACATTTAGAGCTATATGTACCACCATGTAAATGTAGTATTAAATAAAAAAAAAACAGTTATTCGACGAGGATGATATTCGAACTCACGTGTGGAGACCCAATGCATTAGCAGTGCATCGCCTTAACAACTCGGCCCCCTCGTCTGATTGCATGCATTGAATTGAATACATTTACATCTATATGTAAATGTAGTATTGGATAAAAAACAATAACTCGACGACGATGAGATTCGAACTCCCGCGGGGTGACCCAAATGCATTAGCAGTGTTTCGCCTTAACCACTCGGCCATCTCGTCTGATTGCATCCATTGAATGTGTGACGTTTACATGTATATGTACACATATGTAAATGTAGTAATAAATACCAAAACTTCACGTCTGATTACGCAACTTGAGCTTTTCCATATATACATACGACGTATGGCATAGTAAAGTCAAACTGACAACCTTCAATAATAAACGAATGTACATAATAAATTTAATACCTTTCGTTTGACAGGCCTCTTCTATTGGTACAACTGTTCCTGTCAATGAATTTAGATTTGTAGGTACATGTTCTCTCTATATTAATGATAAATGTTTTTTTAAATGAGGTATTCGTGTTTATTTATTTTATTTAAATATTATTACATTATAGGAAGACATTATTCGCATGTACATTGGATATGATTCGTTGAGTATTACCGTTTGCGCAACTTTCTAACCCGGGCTTGTACGGGGTTACACTTCCTGTCTGCCGATTAAGACACAATACGTTGTAACCCCCAGCTTCGCAACCTGTGAAACATGTAAAAAAAAAGAATTGCGATAAAATGTTTTATTCTGGTGAGTCACAAAAACAATTATTGTTCATATGCCCCTCTATATATTTTATAACACCTTTTTTCACGTCTATTCATCTCTACAGTCACTTCACTATCATTTTAAGCCAACCACACGTTTTCGAATATAATGTTATTCGGCTATAACTTAATTTCGTTTTGGTGCATAACAAAATACAGAAATATATTTTGAAAAGGTATAATTATTTGTGTGTGGTGGTACGGTGCTTATTCAACAGTTTTATTAATTCACATACAACTGTCAAACATTCTCGGATGTAAATTTCAATAACACATGAAATTTATGATTATGGAATATTCCTTAAGAGAAATATGCACGTATCGACAGTATAATCCGATTAAAGTCTACACATTCTCCAATAAATATTGCTGACTTATAATACAGAATGTGTTCTGAATCCAATGACCAACTAACTAAATTTGAAAGTAACGGTCGAGGTTCAACTAACCGTAATGTGCGAGTATCGTTTGATAAATACCTACCAATTATACTAAAATAAGACCATAGTTATGTATATTCGAGAATTTGTAAACTGTTTGCCAATAAAAATCAAAGCGCTATAGGCGCTGAAGGCCTGGGGATAGGTTTAGTGTGACGTAAAATGCATTTACGATGTTTTGTCCGAATTTCTCCCTTTGTCCGAATTTATACGGATTGACCCCTGCGGTTGAGTGCAGAAGCTCATAGACTGTAAGACAAGACAATAGTTGTGTATGTACTATAGTGTACATAGACGGTGGAGGACAACACGATACTGGTTGTGGGAACGATAATCTTTTGTTCAACTCTACAGATCTGGTAGAGGTTCGTCTACATAGGCGGTGAAGATATACAACAACAACAACATGGCCGCAAAAAACTGTTATTGTAGGCGTCAAATAAATCACTTCCAATAGCCTAAAATAGCTTTATATTACATAATTAACAGATCAGGAAAACACTCATACTTCCTTTGTAATGTGTATACAAAAGAAAATCCACTGAAGCCCAAGTCACGCTTTTGCCGGTAGAGCCCCGGTCCATCCCGGTTTGCTAACGCCGGTCGACCGGCGAGGACCGGGATGATTGGTAGAAATTTGTTAACGCAGTCACACTATTTTCCGGTGCCGCCCCGGTTGAAGCCGGTCAACAGCCCGGAAGAGTCCCGGTCAACACGGACTGGCTACGGTTTATCCCGGTGAAGCCCCGGCAGAGCCCCGGTTGTCGCCGGTAGTGCCCCCGGTGAAAGCCAGCAGCGTCTCGGCATAGCCCCGGTTGTCGCCGGTAGTGCCCCGGTTGAGCCCCGGTGAAAGCCGGCAAAGCCCCGGTATACCGTAACACCGCCGGCACTCACCGTGTCTATACCGGCATCAGACCCCGGCAGAGCTACGACAACGCCCCGGTTTCACCCCGGTCGTCGCCGGTAATGCCCCGGTGGAGCCCCGATGAATGCCGGTGGCGTTCCGGCAGAGCGCCTGTTTTCTTATATACCGTAGCTTTACCGGGACTCTAACGACATTAACCGGGGCTTTGCCGTAGCTCTGCCGGGGTCCGTATGGGCCCAGGTGGAGCTACGGTGCCGTCCCGGTTGTTCCCGGTGCCGTCCCGGTTGTTCCCGGTGCCGCGCCAGTCGTTACCGATCCTTCCCGGTGACTCCCGGTTCATCCCGGAGGTATTAAACATTTTAATTCTTTCCCGGTAGAGCCCCGGTTTTCCCCGGTTCATCCCGGTCGTCCCCGATGGAGCCCCGGTTCATCCCGGTAGAGCCCCGGTTCATCCCGGTAGATCCCGGATCACGCAAAGGGGCTCCGCCGGCATCATAGTGAGACTGGGCCTTTACCCTGATGAAGAACGGTGTACAGATTGTGTACGTTTTCTCATGTAGAACTTTTCGCGCTCGATTTGCGCGCTCGATCTGCGCAGTGAAATATCATATCCGGTAACTTCGTATATTTCCGAGAATGATCATGAATATTTGTTGTTGTTTTTTTTTCATTTTCTTTTTTTTTGAATGTCTCGTTAACGCAAAATAAAATAACAATATCTCAAAATATGTTTATAAATACCAAATGTAATGTCTTCAAAAAATGTATCAGAAAAAAATTCTTCTAACTGTCTCCGTAGACACTCGTATCTTTTCGGCCTAGACCGTCAAGTGAGGAACTTATTCTCGCATTAATATGCAAACAATAATAAAAACTATGTCGTAGCCAATGCTTAGCAATTTTACTTCAATAATATTTTTTTACACGTTTTATGACACTGTCATGTTATATAGTGATGTTCTGTATTTACAAGGCGGGTTATTGAGATCTGCGAAGAACTTCTTTGATTGCGCATGAATTACCGCCAAGTGGTAAATCGGACTTTTGGGAATTCATTCATTCGTGGGTTTTGGCAGCCAGCCAATTCTGACTGTCTCAGAAATTTGTATCATTGCTATGGCCTTAGGGCTACGCCCCAGGTCAAAAACATTTCATCCACTGAATAATGTGATCATATTTGATGCGTTGATAAGAACTATAATCACGCGTCTTATCAAATATCTGTATGAACATGCCGTCCATATAATACTACTATTCCCCATATTTGAATAAACCTTCTATATATCTGAATAAAGGATATTTACCGACAACGAGTTAAAGTGTCAACAGCATTGTGTAGTTCAATAAAACAGTACTTTTATACCTTTTACAACTGGTTTACCTTTTCGTGATATATTTAAGATAGAACACCCCAACACACGTCAACATTGTTGAGGGTATTATTGTATTTTGTGACGCAGATGTGACTTAATTTTCGTTTGTATGGACTTTACTAACTAGAGATCATTCAATTATATTGACAAGAAATAAATGCAAAAATATTTTAAACATCAATGCATATTTACATATGATATAGACTATTTGATGGTATATTTTCTATTAATTTCATATAAGAATTTCTTTGATACGATTTAAAATCACTTTTTGTTTACCGAAACTATCCATTATTTTCGTATGTTCTTATCCTGAAACAAATTTAACAAGAAATATCTTAAACAAGATAATCGGTGTGTATTTTTCTGTACCACTTTTCGTAAAATTTTCTATTACCATAAAATGTTTGTGGGTTATTAAAATTACATTTCAGCAGATATATAAAACACATGAAATGACCGTTAATAACACATGTACATCATACCCTAACTTTATTTCGTTGTTTACGTTCTTAATTTAATAATGTTATGTGTACGGACGTGATTTTACATGCCCTTGGACATGGATATATGCTTTTTTCCTGTAGAATATTGTTTGTTTATTTCAGCTCAATACGCGTAGGCATGTTTGTTCATTAAGTATGGCAATACTTTCATAATGCTTATCGAAAGTAGGTATGAGCGCATAGCCGGACCAGGTGAGCTCAATCGAAAGAGCACTTGACTACCTGAGTTCGCCCAAAAACATATGGTAAGGTTAACTAACCAAAGCGATATGACATTATATATGCTGAAATCTAACAAACGAACGAATTATCAATCATGGTATGTACACCTTGGTTGTGTAATTTCTGTTAGAATATCGTATTAAATATGTACATTTAAAATGATTGTGCCCGCACGTGAGTTGTTTGTAAGTCATAAACTGAAACTGAATAATATTCACCAATATTTCCACACTCCTTATATATAAATTTCATAAATTCTATGTCATAACTTTAAATAAATTATCACTGATATCAAGTACATTGAACATCAAACATGTGATATCCAACACATGGGATATCTTACATGTGTGATATCCAGCACATGTGACATCACATCCCCATGGCGCACGCGTTTGGCGCGCAGACGACATTTAGATCTAAGATCTAAGATATAATGAAACTGTGGAAAGAATAAAAAACGGAAAATAAATATCCATCATCCTCACCATCATTTTGATCATTTTTTTTTATCATCCTCAACAACATCATCAATGTCATCACCAATGTCATCACCAATGTCATCATCACCATCACCATCATCACCATCATCATCATTATCATCATCATCATCATCATCATCATCATCATCATCATCATCATCATCATCATCATCATCATCCACATCATCATCATCATCATCATCATCATCATCATCATCATCATCATCATCATCATCATCATC
>VMBQ01001322.1:10591-67788 GCA_007657795.1 Dreissena rostriformis | reverse complement strand
CAGACGGACGGTCTGATGTAACCCATTTTCAATAGGGTTCGAGTCCTCATGAATATAAAGACACTGAACAAGTTTGAAAAGAATCGGATGAAAACTGTGGAGTTTATCGCGTAAACAAGAAAAAGTCTAACGCATGCACGGACGCACGCACGGACGGCAGACGGACGGTCTGATGTAACCCATTTTCAATAGGGTTCGAGTCCTCATGAATATAAAGACACTGAACAAGTTTGAAAAGAATCGGATGAAAACTGTGGACTTTATCGCGTAAACAAGAAAAAGTCTAACGGACGCACGCACACACACACGGACGGACGGACGGACGACGGAAACCACACCATGACATAAGCTCTTCTGGCCTTCGGCCAGTAGAGCTAAAAAAGGAGTGACGCAAAATATTTATATACTGATTGTATGAAAGTGTGTGACACATAAGATTTAATTTGGGGAATCATGTAAATATAATACAATAATACAACGCATACATTTAAATAAATATTCCCTTCGCACAAACTTATGTTTTATATCAACATAATTAATGTTTTTCTTACAAAACAATAGTTTCCAGTGAAATAAATGTCATGTTCTTTTATTTGATCTGATGCCATCTAGCATGCATTGAATTATTTTTGTTAATAACTTAACCACAATTAACCATTTACCACTTAGATGCGTATTTTCACGCATTTGTAGTCCCTAGTGTTATACTTAATTTAAAACCTTTCTTACTAGATTCAAGTTTTAGTGCTTTATCTCCAAACCTTAGATACTGACGAGCAGCAAACAGCATAAAACCTGAACAGACTGCGAGTGTTTCCCAGGCTGTTCTGGTTTTATGCTGTTTGCACATAGCCATTTTCACTTAGCTTTTGAGTGGGAAACTTCCAGATCTATCTTACCAGCCCTCATTAGCTGCAGGGTCTGAGTATTGGGCTTAATGTTGTTTGTTGCCTTACAGGTGTAGGTGCCAAATATGCTGTCATTGGCCCTATTGTACGCTACCTGGAAACAAAAGCAAAAGCAGATTGTAAAAGTTCACAAGAATCATGTATCATTTGGAATATAAAATATGTGTAGAATATGTCGTGATTAGAGCTAAAGTATGATATCAACGATGTAGTTCAAACAAGAGAACCTTGAGGATCATAGAATGTTTGCCTTAGATACTATAGCTCAACTGCATTTTTCCTCACCACTTTGGAACTGTTACGTAAGATAACCACCTACTTAATGGACCAGGTTTGCGTTAGTAGACTCAACAGGCGATGAAACTTTGCTATAATCAACCTCTGACAACTATGCACTGGAATATTTCCAAAATCCCCAAATTTTAAGTAAGAATTGTATAAATGTGTAATGGATAATCAGTACCGGTAATTTATTTGCCTGTTTTCATTTCTTTATTCTTAAGCAACATGCCAATATTTCCGGATACATACCGCGTTTTTCTATAGTAGTATAAAAATATTTATGATAATCCCATAAGATCACAACTAGCATTGAAAAATTCCATATATCTCCTAAATTTTACTGATAAATATGTTGAATAATTTCATTAACACAAAATTACAACATTTAAAAAAAGCATGAATAGTGTTGAGTGTTGAGTGAATAATGTGTTTCGGGTTTTCAAATTGGACATGCGCAAGTCAGGTAATGAGGAAAAACTCACTGGCAAACACATCATGTTACAGACAAACAACGGAGATAATGGTATCTCATAAGCTCATCATAAACACTTAGGTGAGCAAAATTAAGCAGGGCATTCATAAAGAGCAAACATTATTGTGTCCAAATTTCATTGTATTTTCTTAGGTTGTTTTCATAGAAAATATGGTTGTCAAATTGAATTTTCGGCATCCAAATTTGTTTACGATGCTAATCGGGCAAATGACATGGTTAGCCCTTCTTTAGTACGCTTTTTTTTCTAGAAAAACTGGGCTGAATGTATATTCATAAAGTATTGACAAGCCTGTGCACTTGCCAGAGACTAATCATAAAAGACACGTTTCGTTTTGACTGGATTACTGTTTAGAAGGCACATCCTTGACACGAAAAATTCTATGAAAGCGAAATGTCGTTACTGATTGCCTGTGTGGACAGCACAAGCTAATCTGTGATGAAACTTAAAACCAAAGATTGGTTTTCCCAGATTGAGGCTCACAGTTATGGCAACACTTACAGAAAGCTTGCTGATATGTCTGTACGGATATCTGGGGTCAGTCGCCTTCTCCTCTGAAAATCCGTAACCTGATGTCCCACGTACGATCTCTGTGCCGTCTTTGTACCAATTGAAGATTGGCTTGGGGTTGCCATTGACAACACAGACCACTTTACCATCCGTATTAACCTCCCACGTGTAGAACACTCTACCATACTCAGTGTCTTGGCCATCGAAATTGGGAGAAACTGAAAAACATGTACAACTAGGAAATAGATGTAAAAATTAAATGTTTGTCCATTAACACCTAAATTCTTACATGTAAATATGTAGCCAGTCATCATATACAAATTGAGAATAAGAACATGCCAGGTTTATTTCACCAACCCATTGTTAGACTTTGACATAACAATTGGATTCATTGTAAAGTCTATGTGTAAACAGATCCACTATAACTCTTGTGTGACATAGACTAGGGGTGTAAGAAACACCCCAGGGGAGAAAAAAGGTCTACCGTCCTTAAGGGGTTCAATTAAACTCTTCATTTGTATATAGATCCAAGGAAGATAATTACTTTTTGTAAAACAATGTTTGACATTGAAAGAGAGGAACTCCAACTTTTCACACTTAGCTTGTTTACCAGTACTAAGTGCACATACCTATTTCAGTAATTGACAACTGCCCTACTTGCATCAGAGCTACGATGGGAATGAGCCTTGAAAGGATTAAATTACCAATCCTTATACAAGGTATGTGGCCGGAGTGGGATCAATTCCGTACTGCTTAGAATTGTCGTCAAGCGCTCTATTAACTAAGTTAGGGTTACAAATAGGTTGAAACGTCTTAGCAGAAAATATCATAGCCCTCACTTGGAATCCATATTTTAAACCTATCAATTAATAGTAAAAAGCACCTTGGACTGCAACAACACATTCCATATTTGAAAAAACAAAAACAATTACAACTAAACTTATGACCAGGAATGCATTTCGTGCAGGATCTTACACATGACTTCCAGTTTGACGTTCTTGGACACCTCTCCGGCCTCGTTGCGGGCGATGCAAGTGTAGTTGCCCACTGCACTTGCCTGCAGCCCGTTTAGACTAAGGGACAGTTTCACCCCCGGGTTGTTGGGATCCGCTATGTCCTCCTTGGTAACTGAAACCGTCTGAAAGTCGCAAGTAATTGGAACCCTTTTATTTAAGCCTTGCCCGACCAAAATCTAAGACACTCTTCTCTGATACTCTTATAATCTTTAGACAGACAAGTAAAAAGCCTCCTTTTGAGAAAACGTGGCTTAATGCATGTGCATTAAGTGTTGTCTTAATTTAGACTATGAAGTCCGCACAAGCTAATCAGATTCTCTTCTTTTTTGTATTTTTCATTTAAAGGAAGTCTCTACTTAGCCAAAAGCGTGTTAAGGCGGAAAGTGTCGTTCCTGATGCGCCTGTGCGGATTGCACGGGCTAATTTACTTTTACACATTAAGAACATGCATTAAATCTTGTTTTCCCGGAGGGAGGTTTAAATGCAGATAAAACAGAGCATGTTCCAGACCCTGCCGTCAATACCTCTGAGTTTTGTCCCTCGTTGTACTGGTGGTTGCTGTCGACCTTGGTCCAGACTACTACGGGCTTGGGGTCACCCAGGGCCTCACACTTCATTGTCACACTGGCGCCCTCCCTGCCCTGGTACTGTCCGTTAATAGTGTCTTGGAATTCCCCGATACTGGGTATGGCTGCAATCAAGAGAACGATTGAAGAGTGTCAGACTTGGTTCTTATGACTTTCAAATTCCTTAACTTAATATTGCATATGATTATAGCCTCTGCAGTATCATAGACCATTAACAGTTCCATATATTTTATAAACATAGTGATTCCTGATTCCATGCAAGTATCAAAGCTTTGTAGGAAGCATTTTTGAGGTTATACAAATGTCAATTAAGTTTTATCAAGCATGGACAGACACAAACAAATAGACTGGCCGTATGAATATATATTCTCAGCAACAGTAGATATGGAGGTCATAAAATGCCATGCACTGACTTTGAACGTCCAGATTGCTTTGTGTCTCTGGGATAGTGGCAGAGTTCAGAATCTCCGTGGCTTTGTTGTAGGCCTTGCAGGCGTACAGTGACTCGTCCTTCTTGTGAACATTCTTGATTATCATTATGCCCTGAGTGTCGCCGTCCACATTACGCTCCTCGATTGTGATACGACTGTCCGTCTGCATGCGTACTTCGCTGCGATTCTTTGTTTGAGAATGTTATTGAATAGCATATCGCTTTGAAGTATTAGGTTTTTAACAACGTTGTGTACAATACGGTGGTATATTTTTGCGGGCACACAGCTGACATACCATATTAAAAAATTATTGTTAATTATTTATTTTTTTTCCATGAAAGCAATCATGTTCTCCAATGGCAACAAATTCATATTTAAAAACAAGAGCTACGCGGTCAGAGACATATGCCCCAAAAACAGGGCCTTCACACAGGATTTTTTGCAACAAAACTGACCATAAGAATAAATCTTATCATATAATTGTCACAGTGACACTAGTGACCCCAATTTCAATGGGGGTCATCTACTGTCCAAAGCCAATAAACATGTAAAGTATCAAATCCATCGGTCAATTTGTTGACGAGTTATTGATCGGAAACAATTTTAACACTTATTGTGACAGAGACGTTTATCTAGTGACCCCAAATTTCAAGAGGGGTCATCTAATGTCCAATGTCAATGCAAATGGGAAGTAGCAAGCCAATCGGTGATTATATTGACAAGTTATTGGTCAGAAATGATTTGACACTAAGAGTGACAGTGACCTTGACCTTTGACCTAATGACCACAATTTCAATAAGGACCATCTACTTTCCAACGCCAATGCACATGGGAAATATCAAGCTAATCGGTATCTGCGTTCACATGTTATTAATCTGTAACAATTTTCGCTCTAAGTGTGACAGTGCTTTTTTAACCTAGTGGTCCCGATTTCAATAGGGGCCATCTACTGGCAAAGGCCTATGCACATGCGAAGTATTAAGTCAATTGATCAATCCGTCCACAAGTTATTGATCGGAAGCAATGTTCACTCTTAGTGCGAGAGTGACCTTCACCTTTGACCTAGTGAACCAAATTTCAATAGGGGTCATCTCCTTGCAAGGCTCATGCACGTGGGAAGTACCAAGCCAATTGGTCAATCTGTTCACAAGTTATTGATTAGAAACAAACTGGTCTACCGAATGACAGACAGACCGACCAACAAACAGACCAAATCCTGGACATCCAGCAAAACAATATACCCCATTTTCTTCTACCGATAATAGACCATACAATTATGTAAACAAAACAACACATCATACTTTGTGCTGGAGTTGTCAAGGGAAAGCACCTTACCTCATCTATTTTGAACCAGTCTATTCTTGGAGAGGGCGTTCCACGCGCTGTACAGAACAGCTCTACAGTGTTGCCCACCACTGCCTTCTTGGACACAAGTGGTTGAACAATCAATGGAATAGCTGCATAACAGAAATACATGCCATAAAACCAATCACCATGCAACAATCTAGGATCATACAAATCACTCGATTTCAACAGAAAGACGAATACTGCTAAGAAAATTATTTGATTATTCTTCTTTAAGTATAAACAAGATATGTATACACTTTCCTGTTGATATTCGGAAAACTAAGAGGCTTATTCAATACAAAACGTCAAATACTAGTAACTGAGTGTTAAATAATGTGATATACATCAAAATAACGTTTTACACTTCTGAATGGTATACACAACATACAATAAAGATTCATATTGATTGGCCAAAATATGAAAGACTAGAAAAAACCCAGAAGAGTAAACATGTAAAGCAGACTAACTGACCAACCAACTTACTGACAGTCAGGTGGATTCCAGTATACCCCAATAAACTTCGCATGTATTCTTATTTTGTCATTATAGCACATACTTTTGTTTACAGTTTGCATATGTTCACAATTTAATTTTAAAATACTGGAATCATTGTGTTTTTTCCAATTAAAAATTAGCTCCATACAAATCAATTGATATCCGTGCATTTTGTCCAGTAATGATTCTTTGACTTGTGCAACTGACAACTTACTGAGAGCTCTAAAGGTTATTCGCTGACTTTTCTTCTCTGTTGAAGCCGAGACATAGAATGTGTAGAGCCCGGCAGACGCTGCAGTTGTTTGAAGAACAACCAACTTCTTAGTTTCAAGTGCATATTCTGAAATGGACACAAAACCGTTTATTACCATGTAGGCACCAACAGAATTGTATATATAAAAGATTGTTTCATTTAACAGGAAGGACAATTATGCTAATATTTTTGGTGGTTATCGAACACATTGAAATGCATGGTAATTTTTAAATTTATTAACATATGTCTTGGAAAAATCATACTAGATTTAACAAGAAAGGACAAGGCTGCCCCCACCCATGCAGGCTAGATTCTATCATGCAACTTGTTGTTACCCTTTTCGAGAATAAATGTGATAATTAATTAATGAAAGAAAAATCGCAACCCAAAAGGATTAAGTTACGATCAACATGTTAAAGGATTAAAATTAAAATGCATAATTTACAATACATGTTAATTGGGCATCATTTGTTACTATGTCCGTAGTATTTTATTTTTTCAGTTATCTTTCATCTTTCAAACCGCTGTTGAAAAATACAGGTTAAGGTATAAACATAAAAATGAGGATCTTTCCTCTGTTGCAAATTTACTAAAAATAATACAAAAGCGTTGGAGATAATGTACACAAACACAACAGCAAAAGCCTAATTCACAAATCGTTTTGACACAGTAAAACCAAATACGGTTGTAACAAAAGTTTCCCTCACAAAATCTTCCATATTAGGTAGAGTAGCGTGCTTTTAGCATGTCTTAAGTTCACTTTACTAGTACTTCCGAAAAATGGGAAACGATTTGTTTATTATTTATTAATTAATGCATTATTTGAATTCTCAAACACATTTATTACTAATATTGGCCTTATTTTGTCTTTGAAAATGGAAATCATGATAATATTGGATTATTGGGCAATTGAAAGAGTTTTAAATTATATATCCACTGATTGACAGTGTAAAATTGATATCTTCAGTTAATTGATACAAAAAATTATCCGACTGCTTAAAGTGGTGGTTGTTAGGTAAAAAAGGATTAAATCTGTTCTGAGTATTTATACCATTGTTGGTCACCAGTGTTCCCACAACGCCTTCTTTGCGCCACTCAGTTGACAAAGTCCCCTCTCCTCCAGACGCTGAACACATGATCTCCGAACGATGTCCCACCACGCCAAACTGCTCCGTTGGACAATCATGGAATATAATTGTAGCTGGAAAAAATGAAAAAAGCATCATTTGAGACACTGATGGACAATCACTAAATGTCGTCATGGCTAAAGAAAAAAGAACCATTTGCAGCAGTGTTGAGAAGTTATTAGTGTTATCATGCACAGTACAAAATTGTTTATTCAGACTTAAGCATGTAAAGCTCATGGCTAATGAAAACATAATCATTTGAGGCACTGATGGACGATTACTGGATGTCATTGTGGCAAATGACAATAGAATCATGTGAGGCACTGTTGGACAATTACTCCATGTTATCATGGCTTATCACAACCGAATCATTTGTGTCTCTCTTTGACATTTACTGAATGTTATCATTCCTAATGGCATAGAATCATTTATGACATTGCTTGACAAAAGAAAGTTATAATAATAGAAGAACCATGATAACTTGATAATTCATGCCACATTTGAACACTAGAATTATTTTTATCAATAAATGAAACAATTATAACATTTTTATTAAAGTCACTGGTGAAAAGTAGAATATTATAAAGGCTGAAAAAAAAATGACAACAGCCTAATTCTGGGCGATGCTGGATCATCACTGAGAAAATATGGGTGTTGTCATCAATGTTATCAACTTTACATTGCCAGTTAATTGTTAAAGTTAATTTGACCTAATACAAACCTCTCATACAACGGTTCATTGTCAAATTAAACATACAATATTATTTTTAAAACAGCATGACAGCCATGCTTGGATAGGATCATAAACACAGAGGTGTTATTTTGGAAACAACTTAGGGGAGGAAAAAACATTCTGTACCTTACTGGATTTACAAAACATTCTTCACAATTTATATTTTATTATGAGAAAATCTACATACTTAAAATAAAGAAATTGGCTTACATGAAAAATCCAACTATCAGTATAGTAATCATAAATTATAAGCATCATGGTTACCTCTAACTGTTAAAACCAACTGGCGCTCGTAGGTCTGACTCCCGACGGAGGCCACACACCTGTAACGTCCGGCGTCCTCACCCTGTACTGGTTCCAGGTTCAACTCAAGCCCCGGGCTTCTATCCACTACATACACTCTAGTACTGGAAACAAACAACAGGCCATGCAAAAATGTTTGAAAATGTAAGGTCCTCAGAGCTCAAATATTTTGTTAAAAACAAAATTAATGGCGACCTATTACGAAAAAATTATTTTTCTGAGTGATAAAGAGTTATTTTTGTAGAAATTCAATTAATACAAACCTCATATATAGATATAAGCTGTCCTCCAATCATCTGTCGAATTTCTCATTTGCAAAAAATTCTTGTTCTAATAAAAATAAACTTTGTTAAATTAAATGAAAATTTCCATGCCTTTCAATATGTCATGATTGAAGTTCTCTATTTTGGATACAGTTAATGAAGTAAATTTTGAACAAGGATGTTTGGTAAATGTTTGAGGGGAGGGGTGAAGGGGGAGGGTGCCAGATGGATTCAAGTATAGGCTCATAGAAATTCCAGCTTCAGCCAAGGTTGCAAACAAGGCAGGAAAGTTAATTTTGTTTCTGCTGTAACAAGGGTCAACCACCCCAAGTCAACCTGGGAAAATTGACAACATGAAGTTGCTTAATGGTCTATGTCAGTTTGTGTAAAAAAATGACTTCCTGTTTAGTTTCTTTTTTTGTTACACATATATCCATATATTGGTACATGCATTATCAAATTGTATTATAAAATGAAAAAGCAAGTTAAAACTATTTTTTCTGCGTTGAAAAAAAAGTCAATAGAAACATTTGCCAGAGCCAAAAAACAAAGTTTAGCTAAATTCTAGCGCTGGTCTTGGCATGTTCCATGTTCAAGTCCTTAATAGAGGTATGTATCTGCTATATTCACCCTGGTAAAAGAAACTCACAAAAGTAACAGTATAAATTTTACCACTTAGATACGTTTTTTTGACACATTTATAGTCCCTAAGAAAGTGTTATTTAATTAAAGATCTTTCTTCCTAGATTAAAATTTTAAAGGCTTCGTTTTCACTTTTTAAATACATATAAGCAGCAAACGGCTAAAACCTGAACACACTACGAGTTACTTGCAGGCTGTTCTGGCTTTATGCTGTTTGCACATAGCCATTTTCACTTTGCTTCTGAGTGGGAAAGGGAGAAGGTCAAAGACTCGTTTCAATTACACTCCAAACTTAGGGAGACCAGACGATGCCTTTTCTACTCAAACCAAGTTTGTCTATGCTCAACATATACCTTTGTACTTGAAACAAAGAAACGGAGGCTCTGGGAAACTTAGATCTAGATCAAAAGAATAGTAAACATCCAATAGTCTGGAAACAAAATTGGTGATGAAATTCTTTTAAAATTTAATTTCTTTTATAACATTAGCTGATTATTTCTTTATCAACTAATACAAAACTTGTTTTCATTCGTATGTAGGGCTATTAGACTAGTTCAGTCTTTCACATTATACATTAACTATTTACTATTAAGCATTTCACATCAACTATAAGCTTATTTAAAAGTAAGCAGTGGTAACATAAAAACTTAATTATTGAAATGTGTAAATTACTAACTAATACATACATGTAATCCCGTGATGTCACCTCTGTATTATCCACTTTGAACCATTTATACGTCGCCATATTTGCACTCGGTATGGAACTGTTTAATTCACATGTTACAAAGAAGTTTGTCTCGGTCTTCACTGATGCTTCTGAGCCGTATGATCCAAAATCAATGTCTGAAAAGATTCAAAAACTACATTTAATGTTACTCCACAAGAATATAAAACAAAAAAATGAGTCACACTCAGAGAAAACTTGGCAAAATGCATGAGCATAGTGTTTCCAGATTTGCCTGTGCAGTCTGCACAGGCTAAACAGGGAAAACATTTTCAACCAGGACTAAATTACTGTTAGGAAGAGACTTCCTTTAAACAAAATTTCCATATACGTGGTTCTATGTAATTGGAAAGTGTTGTCCTTGATTGCATATTCTAATCTGCGATGATACTTTAAGCACATGCATGAAGCCTGGTTTCCCCAGAGGGAGTCTCAATTATACTGCTACAGACAATTGTTAGCAAAGGTTTATTCTTTCAGCTAAAAGGCAAACAATCAAACGGTGTTTCTACCATATAAAGAACAATTGTTGCCCCTGTTAAGTTCCAAATGCTGAAACATGTTATTTTGACGCAAACGTGTGATATTGACCCTTTATGTCCTTTCACCTCAAAGCCTGACGTTGCTGATTGTTGCATGCGACACATCTTCTCATTAAGGTACACAAAATATGGAAAACAGGAGTGTTCAGACTTAAGGACAGTCATACTCCCAAACTGACAGTGCCACTGCCAAATGCCACCTTATTGGAAAATAATAAAATATAATTTCAATCCAGAAGATAATTGGAGAGAAACAATATCATGTACATGTAACTTAGCAACTTTTGCATCAATTTATTTATCCAATGAAAAATAAATATATATTTTATAATGCAATATACATTGATACATTAAATATGCAAAATGTCAGACCCCAAATGTGTGCTGTGTACATGTACATGTATGTAAAAGAGACCATGACCCTCCTGTGACTGCCCTTTACCACTTATATACGTAATTGACATATTTGTAGTTGCTTAGAAAGTGACATTTAATTAAATACCGTTCTTACGTAATTCAAGTTTTAAAGGCTTCATTTTCAACCCTTAGGTACTGATGAGCAGCAAACAGCATAAAACCTGAACAGACTGTGATTTATTTTTTAATGGTTAAGGGACCTATCTCAATACTTCAATCAAGAAGGAGAGAGGGATGGGGGTGGAGATGGGTGTATAGTGTGGGGTGTAGTCATTTATTACATTATATTCCAAAACTATGAAAAAAAAAGAAAAAAAATAAATATTTTTTATGGGCGGGGGATTCTTGGGTGGAATGGTTGGACGGTCTTTCAAAAATAAAATGATAAAAATAAATATTTGCGTTTTTTTAACCATGTTTAAACAAATGTTTTTTGTGGGGGTCGGGGGAGTGAAAGTGGGTATAGTGTGAGGGTGTTGTCATTTATTAAATGATCTTTCAAAAATAAGAATAGATGGAGAAAAACATTGGGGTGGGATTCTGTGGTGGGGCGTGGGGATGGTTTTGGGTGGAGTCTATTGTGGTATGTGAGGTAAGTGTTGTTTTGTCTAAGTATGAATCAAATCTGATCATAAATAAAGAAGTTATGGCAATTTTAGCAAAATTTAATAATTTGACCTTGAGAGTCAAGGTCATTCAAATGTCAAGATCAAATTCAACTTACCAGGTACAGTATCCTCATTATAGTATGAAAGTATTTGAAGTTCGAAAGTAATATCCTTTATATTTAAGAGAAAGGGGGATCTAAACACAAAATTTTACCAAATATTCAAGTAACTAAGTCAAAAAAGGGCCATATTTCCGTCAAAATACCAACCAGAGTTATGCAACATGTCCTGTACAGTCCCCTTATGATAGTTAGCGAGTGTTTCAAGTCTGAAAGCAATAGCTATGATACTTTAGGAGTTAAGTGGACCAAAACACAAAACTTAACGAAATTTTCAATTGTGAGCTGTGACAGGGTCAACTGAAAGCCGTAAGGTCGAATACCATCATCTACACCAGGACCACTACCATCGTTACATGTCCGAATGTCCGAAAATATAAGACAAGTCAACGCATCGATGAGAAAGTGCAACCTTATCATCCTAGGAATAAGTGAATAAAGATGGACTAGTTTTGGGCAAAAGCGACTGACTGCCGGCAAGTTACTGTTGTTCTCGTTGCATTTGCAGGAGGATGCAGCACACATCCATGGAGCAGCCTTGATGCTGTCCAAATCGGCAAAAAGGGCTAACATTGGATGGAATGCACACGGAACGAGGATCATGGCAGACTGTATCCATACACAAAAGAAAAGGATCAACGAGAAATTAATCAAGTGTTTCACCCCGTCGAATGACAGTAAAGATGATGAAGATAGTTTAAACAGCTGACAACCATCATACAAAACAGACCAAAGAAAAACATCATCATCATAGGTGACTTCAACGCCAAAATCGCAAGTGACAATCGGGGATATAAGGAGATCACGGGAAAGCAAGGTATCGATAAGATGAATGACAACTAGGTGATTTGCCGATCTGTTAGCCACATATAAGATGGCCATAGGAGGAAGTGTTTTTAACAACAGAAGGCTACAAAGGAAAACTATGGTGTAACCATACCTGTCGACTGAGAACCAAATTAACCACCTGTGCATTGCGAAGAAGTTTATTACCTCTCTTCAGGATGTACGTGTCAAGAGCGGAGCAGATGTTACTTTAGATCATCATCTCATTAGTGCCCGATTGCAATCGAAGCTGAAGAAAAAATAGGACAAGTGGGTCCACTCAACGCCAGCGCAACACCGCTATGCGGAAGTGCACCTGAAAGCAAGACGAGTTTGAGGTCTCTCTCTCTCTCTCTTTAAGGTCTCTCTCTCAAACAAGTTCCAGGTATTAGAGGAGCTGCTTGAATAAGAAACAAAAAAGCAGACGATGCAGAAAGAGAGTAGCATTGGCATAACCATGTCAGAAAGTACCGGGCCCCAAGTTGTACACCCATAAGGATTGGTTAGTATTAGAGACGCTGCAGAATGTGAAAGAACGAAGAGAAAAGTGACAACAACAGCAGAACAACAGCAGCACACGCAAGAGCACAAACAGAGTACACAGAAGCAGGAAGGGACGTCAAGCGAAGTATAAGAGCAGACAAGCATAACTACATAGACACGCAGAAGCCGAAGATGCAGTGCATCAGAACAGGACCAAGTACATGTACTCCATCACCAATAGATTAGCAGGAACGTTTCCCAAGCCACAGAGGTCAGTAAGGGACACACATTGTAGAATAATAGCAGAAGACGAAGGACAGAAAAAGAGATATATGAAGCACTTCCAGAAGCTACTCAGGTAACCTTCTGCGAACCCAACTGAGTTATCACCAGCTACACGCAAGTTTTTAAGTTAAGTTTTTTAATAGCCTCCTGCTGAACATTATGAAATAGTAGACCCATATTGTCGTTACCAACAAAGGTTAAAAGGTTAAAAGGTGCGGTTTATAGTCTGGTTCTATATACATATTCAGCCGACTTCACAATCAACCCCCCGATCACTGGGATCTATGTCGTCCGTTTACATATGGCGCACCAGGCAGCCACGGCACATTGGCTTATTTCCCTCACAGGTACCCATTTATACACCTGGGTGGAGAGGAGCAGATGTGGGACAAATTTCTTGCTCAAGGAAATAACAGTGGTCAGGGCGGGATTCGAACCCGGGACCTCTCGATCCCTAAGCCAGCGTCCTACCATTAGACCACTGCTCCCACTTAGCCAGCTATCAAAAGAAAAGATCGTGTACCGGTCTTTTCACAACCCTGCGTATCATTCTGGATCAATCCCTTGAGTAAAATTCGCCCCTGTATGTACATTTTATCGAATATAAAAGATAGTTCGACAGCGTTGACCAGCAGTTCCTTTGAACACAAGGTAATGCTAGAAAATATGAATAATATCATCAAAAGTCGTATGAGGTGACAGCTCACCGACGCCTTGGAAGTGAGAACTGGAGTAAGGCAAGCCTACTTATGCCCTCTCATGAAAGCAATTAAACAACCGACAAATGTAATTGCTCCACACAGTGTTGCATTCATTAATCTGAAAAAATAGATACTCAAAATATCAAACTGTGAATCTTCAACTACACGTTTGAAGGAGTGTCAACTCGACATCTTTTAATTGGTATTAAACGCTCACTCACATAAAATACTTACTTATGACACGCTTTAGAGATGAATAAATAAACCTTTCTCTCCCTAGCCAGTGGCATTTTAACTTGTATAATATTTTAACGGATTGTATTAAGAGAATTCTATCATATACAAAAAAACAAACGGCGTATTAGTGATGCCTTTCCATGAAATATATTTATTTTAATCACGATTGCACTGAAATCATGGTGATTTATGACACACGATCAAGTCCGTTCTTGGGAAGAACTAGAGCAGGTTGAAAATAAGCTTAGTTCATAAAAACACTCCCTTATCGGGGATCAAACCCGCTACTTAATGATCACTAAATTGACACCTTATCCACTAGGTCACCGACAGCATATTGAATACTTAAACTTATCGAAGAGTCTTGGAATAATAATACAAAACATTTTTCTAAAATGAAATTTAGTATTATTAATATAAACGCCGAGACTTATACATATATTTTAATTTAAGTTTTAGTAATCTTTGGTATTACAGGAATTTTTCCGAATACCATACAAGTACAAACCATTCATATCGTAACCTTATTCTGAATTAATTTTGAAAACAATTCATGTTCAAACATTTGATTTTTTAGCACCATATAACAAATCCTTTGAATTGTTTCCCAATATCATACGTGTTAGATCGTTTGATTTCTTGACTTGGTAGAATATTTTTTCTGAATTGTCTCCGAATAGAACGTATTTTTTTTTAGTGTGTTACCTAGTATTACATTGACTTTTAATTGTTTCCGAATACCATTCATGCTTAAGTACTTAATATCTAAACCGAGTATAAGATTGCCTCTTTAATTTTATCGAATAAAATAAATTTTCAAATATGTATTTTCGTAACCTGATATAACATTGACTGGCGACAGTGTCCGAATACCATACACGTTCAAACATTGGATTTGTTTACTGCATAAAACGTTGCCTATCATCGTCATCGTCATCGTCATCGTCATCGTCATCGTCATGATCATCATCGTCATCGTCATCGTCATCGTCATGATCATCATCATCATCATCATCATCATCATCATCATCATCATCATCATCATCATCATCATCATCACCATCATAATCATCATCATCATCAGCATCATCATCATCGTCGTCGTCGTCGTCGTTATCATCATCATCATCATCATCTTCATCTTCATCTTCATCATCATCGTCGTTTTCGTCTTCGTCGTCGTCACCATCATCATCATTATCATCCTCATCATCATTATCCTCATCATCATCATCATCCTCATCATCATCATACAATTGAGAAAAAATCGAAAACGAATAATGAAAATTATAATACCTGCGCCTTGGCATGCTTTCAGAAAAAATCCGAATAAAATCAACGTATGCGTTTGTAGTGTATACATTCTGACAAAATGTACTAGCGTTATTTACGATTTAATGTCTATTTATCAAGACATTTTGTTAGATTAAGATTATAACAATGATGTGTAAGATGGTTGTGAAGTCAGATATATGGCGAACGTGAATTACCGCGAAAAACATATTCTTTAAAGCGTATACCGGATACTGTTTTGATTACTAATAAGTGTTACGTAATTCAGTCTTCCTGCTCAGTACCTCTTGAACGTCGTCTTATCCACTTTAGGTACTTGAAGTACTCGTTTGCGTTATAATACACTATAACTGATTAGTTATAGAAGAAGTCTTCTTAAAAAAGGGAAATTAGTGGTGGCATTAATCTGGTGGAACATGTTTGTTTTTTCTTGAAAACAATCATTAGCTAAACTAATTTGCATATTCTTTAATTACGTTTTTCTAACATGTACTTATCCAGATAAATGGTCTGTAAGTTCATTTTATGCTGCAGCTAAATTATATTATATAATAAATAAAGCTCAATTTAATAAACTAAAGGTTTATTCGACAGGTGGCTTTATTCAACACCTGCTATGTGACAAATTTTGTTTGCCTTTCAACCCTCGTTCATTTGTTCTGAAATTTGGATTTATACCTTAAATGAATGTTTACTTTTCAAATCCATATACCGTATATAAATAAACATTAAGCCGTAATGTAATTATCCAATGCAGCGTTTCTTTTAAATTCGTTTAGCGAAAGAAAAACAAATCCTGGAATTAACGGGGGAAATAAACTAGGGTCTCCCGCGTGATAACCAGACACTCTTACCTCTACGCTAAAGAGCTTGCGCGGTTTAACATATATTAGGTTAGAAAAAACGAAATCACCTGATTGCGTCATTCAGGTCAAGGACGCTAATGTATGCAATCGTTTTAACTATAGCGAGTGTGTGTGTTTACGATGGCTTATTATAATTCATTGTGAATAACAGTGTTGAAATATATTAATCGAATGAAACCGGTGAGACTGATTTTTCGATTACTTTAAATGTCGATAGTACTCAAGTAACGCCATGTTTTGTTAAAAAATTGACGGATAAAGAAATCTTATATCTTTCATAAATAAGTCCTTACTTTGACAGTCGATCAAATAATGTCTATCCAAAAACAATTGCCTGCACATACCAAGTGCTTTAAACTGGAAAAAAATGATGGCAATCAAGAAATAAATTGTATAATGTGTGCAGAATGTTTATAGAATTTTCTCGTAATAGAAGCAAAAAAAAACTTGACGAACACAAACATGGTTGTTACACAACTTTGGTAAGCAATACAAAAACCAGTAGATGGTTGATTTGTTTATGCCAGGTTGTAAAAGTGTGTAAAATGAAGTGTTGTTTATATACTAAAATTAACAATGTCGACGTGGGTTAATGCTGAATAATGCTTATCAAGTAAGTTCAAAATGGCAGCATTGTTTTGGGTATTTTGTATTGGTGAAACTAGAATTTTAGTTTGGTTTAGTTTAGTTTAATTGGAACAAAACTATGTGTGTTCTACTTGAGTCTGTAACATTTGGAATGCTGATTAAATTAGAATCAAGGCATATAGCGATTTTGTGTCTTGTAACTCTGCTTTTGCGTGGAATTCTAAAGGACTATTTCGAGTGGCGCGAACAGAAACGATCACAAACAAATCTAATATGACCTCGTAATGTTAAATTATGTTAATTTAATATGTTTTTGCTATTGTTTTTAGAAATTACGGTCTTTTAACTGTGATTGCATCAGGAACGAATAAAATATACAAACTAGTGTAGGATAAATATAATACTATGTTAGTGATTGTGAACTTGAATTAATCCGATTCGTCTCAGAAAGGCTAAACCTTTCTTCAACTCGTCGGATAGTATGCTCTATATTTATATACCAACGTATGCGTACAAAGTGACAGTAACGATGTCAACAGCTGTCAAAGAATTACCTTTAGACGTGTGGTTTCCAAAACATGTTTCATTAAATTAAACAACCAATTGTTTAATGGGTAAGAAATAAATTTAGTCCGTTACGATAATCATTTTTGATTCCGAAATTAAAAAGTACACTATATTTTATTTTTGTTCATTTCTTGATTTTTTACGAGAGACAAAATTATGTATATTGAATAGGCGAATAACACTAGAAAATGGCACTTTCACTTCCTTTTCAGCGATAGGAAAATTGGTAGTAGATTATGAGTTCACCGAAACTTATAAATATAATGTATTACAATTATTTTAAAAATAAAGTGTACATGAGTTATTTAAAATGTAATGTATAAAACAGGACCGGTCGAAGACCGACCAATCGGTAACCGATTACCACCTAAGCGCACCTAAGTGCGACGTCAAAGGTCGGAATGATAGATATGGAACGAGAAACGATAATCCATTTAGTGGCAAATTTTCACAACGGATTTCAATTGTAAATTATCAAACATAATTGAACAAGTATAAACTTGTATTTGCCATTAAACCACCGTGGGCGCGTTATTCAATAATGTATGTGGCTTATATTACAATGAGCTCATCGAAAACGTTAAATTTAAGAGAACGTAAACATTCTAAGGAGAAATAGATGCGAGTCCTTTGTGATAATACTCTAGATGCATTGAAAAGAACCGAGTTATTGTGAAAACTTTTTTAAATTTACCTGTACCAAACAGTTGAAACTAGAGAGATCGAGAGATCGAAAGACGTAAAAGACAGTATAAGAGAGATGAGGAAAAGAAAGTTGGGGAGATGCACATTTGAATGCAAATTTGATCGTTAGGACTACCAAAAGGCTTGGCTAAACGATGAAACCAAGTCGAAAACGGCGATATGGTAGACGCCAACTTTTTTGTCTTTAAAATACAGGAGAATGACTTTCACCTTTTTTGAAGAAACATATGGAAGTAAGGAAAGGTGACAGGCTGTCAACATTATTTGATTTAACTATTGTGGTTAAATGTAAATGCTGCTTTTTAAAACAAGTCGTTGTCGTATTTGCCAATTGATAGCTAAACTGCGATGATATAATACACTTATCCAGTTCGAAACTTGACATCGATTTGATGAAGACAAGAATTGCAGTAATTTATAATAATTAGAGTAAGGTTTCTGGATCGTTCTTGCCTAAGTACACGGGCCTCCGTGTGTGTCAAAGTATAACGTGAATCCATTCAGTATCAAGTAAGATAAGATAAAATTAATGTTATTTTTCGAGCAATTGGATACTAAAGGTCAATGTCAACCAGGGGTCAAGCTCAAAAAATCAACAGAAAGGTCTTGTCCAAAGGGTGTTCTGCCCAAGAATTAAGTAAATCCATTCAATAATAGGAAAACAAGTATCAATCAACGTGATACTCGAACCCACTACCGCGTGTTTAACAGCCTTGTAATCTACCGACTGAGCTAGCCGGGCGAACATATTTGTCTCCGCAATATGTATGATTTAAAATTAATTCCCGATAGCTTTCACATCTTCTGATTGGTCAATTTTTGCAACGGAAAATACCGATGTACTTCGTCACAGTGTTTTTGTGGCGCATTATTACTAATAACATGCGATCGGAGCTATTTTGTTTGCGAATGCACTTTTCTGGATGCAAAGTGGTTGGATGCAGTAACGGACTTCTTTCATCGGTATACGTATATTATGTAACCTATGTGGCGAATTGCAGAAGGCAATCACCCCAAAAAACTGTCAAAAAAATGTTTTATGACAGCGTTAACGCATTCGTATGTGACCAATGTTTGTTATAAAGCAGATACTGATAACTCAAACATGATACCGACGTATTCCGCTCAACCACCGCTAGATAAATCTTATTTGGACAGATTTTAAAATATTATCATGGGTTTGAAATAATTTATTGATATTCAATTAAGAAACATGCAATAAATTAGTAGTTGAACTAAACAGAGTCCGGACAATTCCTTTCTGTACAGACCTACGATTTATATGATGCTAAAACATTCGATGAATGCAAAGACAACCGAAATATGGGCGTATCATGCACACAATACAATTATTTTAACAGGGTAAATAGATACTTCTTGCAAAACTATCATCAGTCGGTGGCTAAGGCTAGTTCTACAACTTATGACAACATTTCTAAAGCATATATCTCGATATAACATGTATTGGTGTAAATTGACTCCGTAGGGACTTACTCGGATATAAAATGCTTATAATCGGCTAAAAATGCTCACTAATCTTGTTCAGACTGTATAGTAATGATATTGCTGCACACTCAACGTCTATGAACCTCGGGATTACGATCAACGTCGAAAATATATGCATTCTGTTGTATGCGGATGTCATTATTCTGAGCGAACGTTGACAACACTTACGGACAATGCTTCATAATGTAAATGGATTTTGTACTTAATCGCGAATGAAAAACACGCTTCATCAACAAACGTCGTGCACTTAAGAAAACTTAGCAAGAATCACACATAACTCATATTCAAAATAGCAGACGATATATTGAGCATAGGCTAATGCTAAACAAGGGTTTGCTGTATCTTAACTGATACTTTACTAAAACAGCCAACACATTAACATAAGTATCTTGTAGAACCAAAATTTCATCGCTGTGGTCTGGATACATAGATTTAACAAAATAAAAAATGCTCTTTTTTATTTGCGGCACAATATATTCAACACATGTTCATGTACCAAGTTAGTGTTCGTGTGTCGTATGAATATATATCGTTGCGGGAAATTAAAATGGAACAAAGTGCTACACACACAAATAAAAACGAGCATTTTGTATCTCTTTAAAACTATATTACCATACCACATCTAGAGTTGAAATTTCGTCTACTGCTATAAGGGACATTGATTTTTTATGTCTTAACTGTATTTGTTCGAAAAAGTGTACAATATATTTGTTGATTTTGAGTAATCATGTTAATTTAAAGAAAAACAAAATAAACGTGAGACTTTGTTAGACTTGTTGATATTTTTTTTACATATATTTATGTTTAGCGTAATAGCATCAAACTCCCGAGGCTTATTGAGACACTATCAAGTCCGTAATTGGGAATAACCAGAACTAGTTGTAGATAAGCTAAGAAATTAAGGACACACTCTGAGCGGGAATCGAACCCGGGCCCTACTGATCGCTTTGCGGGACACTTATCTACTAAGCCACCGAGAGCTTTTTCAATATTGGGTTAATCTAATGGCCTAATATTTATAGCACAAAAGGTTTTTTATTTACATATAATACAGTATAATAAATTACACGCCGAGACGAACACATATGTTTAGGCTTATGCGTTTGTAAATTTTATTTATAATATTTCTTAACTGTTTCCGATTACCATACATGTTAAAACTGTTTGACTTCGTAACCTTATATTGATTGTTTATTAAAACCGTTTATTTTCAAACATCGATTTCGTAAATAAATTAAACGTTGACCATCATTGTTTCCGCATAACATACATGTTCAAACATTTTATTTGGTTACCTGATTTAGTATTGACATTGATTGATTCCAAAAACAATACACATTCAAACATTTGATTTCCTAACATTATATAACATTGGCTCTGAATTGTTTCCGAGTAACATCTACTTTCACACATTCATTAAAAACAGAAGAATAGTTTTTACAATATAAAGAAGTGAAACTCCAGCTGCTGGAGCAGTATTGAATTCTCATTATACACAATTAGTTGTTCCTTTATTTAAGGCAAGACAAGTGACCAATTGCCAAAACAGCACAAAACAGCACAATACAAAACAACATACATAACACATAAATGAACAAAGCTGGGGTCACCGCCTTGGAACGGTCAATGCAAAGCATTGGGGGTTAAAACCGGTTTTAGAGCGCTCAACCTCACACTGGGCCCAGCAAAAGACAAAAGTGACAATATAGTAATATTTTTTATTATTATTATTATTATTATTATTATTATTATTATTATTATTATTATCATTATTATTGTTTTTATCATCATCATAAAAAGTACTGACTAAAATCCGAACAAGAACAATGCAAGTTGTTATCATACCATCGCCTTTGTATTCTTTTACAAAAATTCGATTACAAACAAATTATGCATAATGCGTTATTTCGTTATTTAACAATAACATTAAAAAACACTTAATAGTAAAGTATGATATTAAATCAGCATTTTATTATTAAGGAACCCGGTATTTCAGCTTATCAGCGTTGGTCCGTTGTCTTATCAAGAACACGTATCTAGTTTAATAAACTCTTACTTATTAATGATGAAATATTTCTTAAACGCGACTGATTGTAACTTTTTAAAAGCCCCACTAAAGTGAACGTTCTTTAATCCTTTTTATTCAACTAGAATTTATCAAGATCCGTGGTCTATAAATATCATTATAAATCTGCATTAATAAGGTGATTAAAACGACGTCAAAAACTATCAAGAAACTACCCTAATTAGTATATTATGTATACCATTCAATTATAAAACATATTTCGTACGTCGTAAGAAACCAATAACGTCCTTAATGAGTATTAGTTTGGATTCCGAAATTAAACAAGGGCAATATATATTCTTTTTTTTTCTAAATGCTTTGGTCAATGCAATACGTAATGGACATCTGTTTCAAAATGATATAACAATATGTTCATCCAAACTTGTTAAAATTACACATTCTATATCCAGGAGCTTTAACAGTTGCGCAAATACAAACAGGTTATTGAATAGAAGAAAAGAAACTCAGAATAATTTCGAAAAGTTTACCTTTCTGTTCTGGAAGATGGTTATATCGGGGTGGAACAGGGCGAGTTCCCATCTCCATTGTTATTTATTATGTTTGTGAATGATATATATANTAAAAATAATAATAATAATAATAATCAAAAAAAAATAATAATAATAATAAAATAATAATAATAATAATAATAATAAAAATAATAATAATAATTTTATTTATAAGACCTTTACCATATTTTTAAAAGTTCAAGGACACGCTATGTGTTTTATTGTAAAAAAATATGTAATTTAATCGTATACGCTATATTCCCTTGCCATTTTGGGATGAATCATATGTTGAGTAGGTACATAGGTTCTTATTTATTTGATCAAGTCTTACTATGGCGGTTAGTGAAATTGGTCGGTCTAATGCTCTATCTCAACGGTTTGACATAGTTACTAAGTTGCAGCAAAGAAGCCATGTTTTATCTCAAACATGTAAAACATCTAAACGAGTTTTTTTGGTTTTTAACTCAACATCACTTTTATCTCTATTAAGCATCATTGACCATACGTTTGAAAACAAAACAGTTATATGTTATTAACAAAGACCCTTTCAGTTGTGAACACTATTCACATATTCTTAAATTCTTTTCCATGTATCACCATTGCTTATTCTAAAAAACATACTTGTTGGAGTATGTGCTTGTTTTTTTTTCCAGCTAGTCCCAGTCCAAAGTGCATACATTACAATACAATAACTTTTCAGAATACATTTCCAGAAAAACTTCAGTGAAATAATTGGAAGCAGTATATAACTAAAATGGGTTTCTTGTTATAACTTGTACTTTAATAACGTAGCCAAACAAATATTTTTTTATGTACGAATACAGTAGGTGTTTAAATGTTGGAGGCACACATTAATAAAGCAGATACAGTGCAAATATAAAACAATTACATTTTAGAGAAATCAATTATGCATTCAAATGTAAGTTTGCGCTATTTAATAAACATACTTTAATACCCAATATCTGTTTTTCTCATCTGTGTAGTTATATAAAGGTTTATATATAGGAACATTTGCTTTAAAAAAAGCCTTCTTGTCTAGACGTCGTAAACTATTTTTCTTGGGGAAATAAATGAGCTGCTTGTACAAAAGTTCTACAGAAACAGCTGTTAAATCTACCAAGGTTCGTGTATAGTGCGGAACGCAGCAGCTAATTTACTGATTTCTGAAAGCTTTCATTACTGAAAAGCGAAACATAAATAATTATATTTTAATACATGTTAACTGCCACGCAGAACAAAAGCAAGGCGACACACTGCTGTTTGACACGCTGTAGTAACATGTAAACATAATGATATACGTGTACTCTCTTGAAACGGAAAGAACAAAGTCATACCATTAAAGAAATGCATGTATTTAATTTAATAGAGGAATGTGCATTGTCAAATATAACAAATGAAGATTATGTTTTTCAGATTAAAACAAGAATATAATATATACATATTGATTTTATAATCAGAAATTGTCAACGTTGTGTTTATTAAAAGAGTAAGTTATTTTAAGAGTTAAAACTCGAACATTAATACAATACTAAAATTAGAAATAAATAAATATATAATAACTATGTAGGTTTGCCCCAAACAGTTGAACAATTAAAGGGTTTTAAAATAAGATAAAATGCCTAAAACAAGTTTATTGTATGGCCTTTGTTAACGTATGCGCCACTTAGTGTTGTGTTAATTACTTTAAATCGTTTTGACATTTGGCATTGATTTGTTAAGTTAACCCAAGACTATGTTACATGGTTCATGTGTGTTTCACTCACCATGTTGATGACTTTGACCGAGTAATTTGAAAATCCATTCGTGGCGGACAATTACATGATACTTACAAAGTGTTTAGTACTTTTTTCATGAAATGGGCTCTTGCCATTGAAATGTGACTTTGACCCTGGACCTACTTACTTGTCATTTGCATTTAACACTACGTCACATCATGTTGATAACTTTTGTTAAATACTTAGATTTGAGATTTAACTTTGAATTGTGACCTTAACCTTGGACATGGGGACCTGGTTCTTGCGTGCGACACTCTCTCCTGTCATGCTGATTACGCATGCTAAGTTATAAGACAATCCACGGTTGATGGACAAATGTAAAAACTTGAAACTTGAGCATTTGATTGAACGCCTATTTCTACGTAAAAAAACATATACAATGGCGTTGTACAATATAAATAAAAACAAAGCTAAACACAAATTTAAAACATACAATAATATGGAGTGACACAGCGACCGATCTACAACAAGCGAGCGAGGCAATCCTCATTCACAAGTCACAAAACGAACATCAGTGATAAGTATCAAACAAGTCTATACAAAACATTTATCAAAGGCACATCACGTATTACCTTAAAATAATGCAAAATAGTCATCGAAAAAGAATGTCTTAAGTTGTTTTTTGAAAGTATCTATTGAAGTACATTGTCTTAAACTCAAAGGCAGGTTGTTCCACAGTCTTGGACCTACAGTTCTGAAGCTTCTATCACTGAATGTTCTTTTCTTGTTCAAAGGTACATTAAATCAGCCTATTGATGATGATGATGATATAAGATTACGTTTAGAAATCGGAGTGGCTAGAAGTTCGGTCAAGAAGGCAGGAGCACTACCAATTGAACAGTTAAACATGTATGTAAGAATTTTAAATTCGATTCTTGTCTTGGTTGGCAGCCAGTGAAGGTCGTGAAGTGATTGTTTTGAACTGTCACTTTTTCTTCGGCTTAAAACCAATTTTACGCACATATTTTGAACACGCTGTAATTTTGCCAATTCACACTTGGAGATGCCGTACAAAATAACGTTACAATAGTCTAAATGTGAAATGACTCAAGAAAGAACTAGTGTTTCAGTGGCGTCTTGTGTTAAGTATTTACGAATGCTTTTTATTTTGAAATAATTCAACATTGCAGATCTACATTTCTCTTAATGTGTTCCTTAAAGTTCAGCGTTTCATCCAAAAATGCGCCCAAATATCTGATGCTACTTTGTCGCTTGATCTTGTCCCCACATACAATAATGTCCTGAGTGTAACACTTATTTAATTGAGTGTGACTTTCAAACACTATGTATTCAGTTTTTTTAGCGTTTATTTGGAGTTTATAACTGTTCACCCAGTTGTTTATTTCTTGTGCGCAATCTTGGAGTTCGTTGATGACTTCAGTTTCTTCCGATAGAATCGGTTTGAAACGTTTGCTGGCAGTATGGTCATCTGCAAAGCCATAGACAGAGATGGAAGGGGTGACTATGTCAAAAATTGTTCCTGGATAGGTGAGGTAGAGCCAAGGACCCAAACATCTTCCTTGTGGGAGACTGCATTTTAACTCACGTGATTTTGACATTCCTCCGTTCACACTTACACAACAACTTCGCGGCCGCAAGTATGAGTCCATCCAGTCCAGCGCCGCACAACAAACACCATATTGACTTTTCAAGACTATTAAGAGTATGTCATGATCTACGGTGTCGAAAGCAGCACTAAGGTCTAGTGCAATGAGTGCTGTTACCTCTTGGTTTTCCATTGCAGCTAGGAGATCATTAACAAATCTTAATAATGCCGACTCACAAGAGTGGTATTGTCTGTTAGCAGACTGGTTTTTGGGAGAAGATCATTTTCACTAGCATGTTTGTTTAATCTATAGAGTGCTGATTTTTCAATTAATTTTGACAGAAATGCCAAATTACTCACTGGTCTGTAATTTGAAAAGGTCAATTCAAGGCCGGCTTTTTTAACAGAGGTCTAACTTACGCCTGTTTCCACTTCGCAGGGAATACTCCTTGTGCCAAAGAAAGGTTTACTCATTTAGAAATGGTTGGAAGAAGCTCATTCAAAAACAACTTTAAAACTTTTGTCGGTAAGACATCAATTTCGCAGGACTTTGTTTGTATTTGATTTATTAGCTTTCTGTGAGTTTTTTAAAATTTCAAAATTGTGTGAATCGGCGTGTAGTTGTCAAAGTTTTTAAGATTCTCTCGGATTGTCCCTATTTTCTGCATAAAATGATCAGCAAATGTGTCAGCTAAGGTATTTTCATTTTGAACAGTTGGCAACGGATTCTCAAGCTTGCTTCCTGAAAGCTCCGACACAAATTTGTATAGCTTTTTGGAATCACCTTTAGATTCAAGAACTTTCTGGCTGAGTGTCAATTGCTTTTCATGCTAATTCGCAGTGATATGTATGAAGCGATTCTTCGTAGTTTTCGTTGTCTTGTGGTTTCCGATATTTTTGCCAAAAGTTTTCTGACCGACGTTAAAGTCGCTTTGAGTAAAGAATATTCTCACTGAAGCACGGTTTTTGGGATCTATACATTTGCATTTTTTTCTTTTATAGGAGCATGTTTATCCAGAAGTCCCCTGATTTCATCCTCAAACTAGATAGGCATAAGTTGAACAATGTCAGATTCGATTGACAATTAAGCCAGGTCATTACCACATTCGGAATTATCCATGTCTTTGAACTTTTTAAAAACTACAGATTTGCTGATTATATTTTCTTTTTTTCACTTTCGTGACTATTTTGATAGCACAGTGATCAGAGATGAAAGGGCCAGGTTCACAAGAAAGTTATTATACACCGCTTGCAACTTCAGTTATGACTAGGTCAAGACTATGGCCATGAACATGTGTAGAGAAATTTACATGTTGTTTCAATCCCATGGCAATTAAACAGTTGTTGAATTTTGAGATTGCATTACTATCTTCATGTATATGCAAATTAAAATCGCCCATGACCAAAAGGTTCGAATATTGTGAGACAATATCTTATAGAAATTGAAAGAAACCGCTCACAAACTGTACAGGTGTAGCCAAAGATGGAGGTCTGTGAACACCAACACAATATATGGTAATATTTTTGAAAATCAGCTGCCAAACTCCGTACTCAAAGCTCTGGGTTGTGCCTGATAACATTGTACGCATGTTAACATTACTATTGCAAATCAGAGCAACCTCCACCCCTATCCCATTTCGACGATTTGCAACACTAATTGTATAACCATTTTGATATAAATCTTATGTTTCGAAATGATGTTGTTTTTCGTCTGAATACCAGGTTTCAGTAAAAAGAGCAAAATCAGTTTTGTCTTCACGGAGCAATTGACCAACGAGTACATCTTTCCTGACTATTGAACGGCAATTTTAAGTCAGATAGGTAAAATTCTCTGTAAAATTTTCAAGAATATTGCATCGTTTGGGGTATATCAAATTTGAAATATTTACACCAATTTGTTTTATATTTCTGTTGTGTAGAGTGTATATTTTGTCCTCTGACCGGGTTCTTTTAAAGTTCAGTATACCCAAACAGTTTTATCTGGCTTAAACTTGTTGTTCAGGCTGAAGCAATTGTCTAGGTAGTGAGCGAATCCTCATCAGCTCACTGTATTAATTGGAAAAAGTGTCGCGTTCATATGTCTTAAATTTAAACCTTCACCCTGAATCGTGACCAATGGAATTTTTCTGTTCGACGCATGCTGGGTCTTTTATGGCAAGTTATATAGAAATACATCTATGCTGTTGATTTTTGTTTATAACATTTGACCTTAAAACATGGCCTTGCCCTTCGACCAAAAGACTTGGTTCTTGCGCGCAACCTTTCCTTTCATCATCTTGATCTCCAATGCTAAGTTATTTGTACTAGTTATGCCAACGAAAAGTTTCAATTACGCATTTCCTAAATATGAACTTGGACCTGGATCGTAAACTTGACCTAAGGACCCGGCTATTTAGCGCAAAAAACTTCAGACTGATTACATATGACAGGTCATATTTAAATCAATCCATGTTGGACAATGTTATACTCCGGACAAATATTTCACGCCGCCCGTCCTGCTCGCCCATCTTCCATTTCCCGCATGGACAAGCATGCACATATACACGCTTGTATGCGCATAGTATGCAAATGAACTTACAAGAGTGTACATAATTTAAATTGCTCCTCAATGTATACATCAACAATGGTTAACGATTATTCACAGGTAAACAAATAAAGAATTGTTCGGCTAATCTAATGTTTTCGATGCAAAAGTGCTAAATGTTATAGATACAAGCTAATGTGATGTATTTGCCTACATTATTAGGAAATCATGGTTGTTCAAACAGGAAACCATTATCCGCTGTATCTGAGAGATTACCCTTATCTTTTGCAGACTTAGTAAATCGATGGGAGATCTATACAAAATGAATTACATTGACTTTATAATAGATTGAACTATTATAGTATAGTTTAGGTGTTTTAGGGCAGAATGCATTTTTTTCCAGTTCTCAGTTAAGGTAATAGATTTTGGTAAAAAGTGAATTGGTAGCTCGTAAATCGATCGAAAACATATTGGTTGTCAACATTTATCAAAAATTTACATCAACGAAACAACAACCACAACTAACGGAATGACAAAATCGATAATAATTTAAATGATAAATAACAGTTAAAAACCTATAAAAATACCACAAAACATACTATATATAGGATTTTTCTATTTACTCATTGAATGATTGTAACAATGCATAATGAATACCGTGACCAATCTCTTATATAATGTAGATTTTAACACTTATCTATAGAATGTTTTCCCGAAAGGTGTGGTTAGTTAGCTCGCTACTGTAAGAAATTAATTATAGTCAAAGTTCGGCCGTATTTTGCTCAATTGTACAATCAGTTGGAAGGTAATATTTATAGTAAACAACAAAATCAGAATGATGCGGAATACATTTAGAACATAAAGTTTTTTTTGACAAGCCTTGTTTTAGATTGTAAAGCCGTTCCAATATTGAGATTATAGTTTTTTTGACAAGCCTTGTTTTAGATTGTAAAGCCGTTCCAATATTGAGATTGTTTATGTTTCTATAATTGAATTTGCAATGAATTGATTACTTGTTATTATCCATCCAGTAATTTTGAAAACAAATATGAGTGTGTATGTTAGATTGATCAGATAATTAGAGATACGAGTATGCACTCTCTAATAAACATGTACGAGTATGCAATCAGCAACTTGGACATATACCTTTAATATGTATTGTATAAGGTTACAATATAAATAGTTTACTACCTTGGATAATCGTTTTTATATCGTAAAACATATTTCCTATGTCATCCTAGACCGTTTATATAATGAAAATAAGCATATATAGAATCCTTACACCCCAAATGCGTGACCTGTCCACGTGGGTGATACAAGCGTTCATCATTCTTTAATGTTTATAATCGTTTTTATTTATTGTCTTGTTATATATATAAGTAAGGGATCATTTGCTAAAAAAAAATGGACAATAAATTCCCTTCTGAAAATGTTTCCGGAGTTTCAGTATTCCTAAATATTCATATACGAACGGATATAAATACGTAATAAATATATTGAATCACCCCTTTATGTGTGATTTGGGATAATAAATAGTTTGACTTAAGTCCATATAACAGGTAGTGCTACAATACTTTTCGACGACGTTCTTTTCGCGAAGACAACTACACAAGTCAGATGTGCGACTCACCGACTTGTAATATCTAATTCATTGCGCATTTAAAGTTTTTTTTCTCCAATTCCAACAAATACCAAAGGACATCATATATGCGAGAGTCGTCTTCTATTCTTATCCGGTTCTCCCATTTATATTTTATTACACAAGTATTTTGTATCCGAACCGTATATAGTGTCAGTTACGCAATTAAAGATCATACCATGTTTTTGAAATAGGAAAGCATAAACCAGTAAAGGAAAATCGCCAGTTCTTTATTTATTCGTTTAAATATTTTACTACTAATGTGAGAACGCTATTAAATAGATAGTAATTATCTTTCGCAAAAACATGGTATCCATTGAAAGTATCTCTTTTGATTAAAAAAATATGGATTCAACTATTCACATTTTGAAGATCACTATATAGTTTTCTAAACAAAATTACATAACCAATATTATTATTTGTTTTCTTAATGACGCACTTGCCATCTATATTTCGTAAGTTGAAAATTGCCAGTCGAAGACACGCAGGAGATGCAGCAACTGGATTAACACAATATTTTTTACTGAAATAGGCGGTTTCCCACTGCGTTGATTTCTATGTTCAATTAAACAATGATCAACAACAAAGATTAACAATTTAAGTTAACCCTTTAAAAAAATAATAAACGAGGTCAAAATTTCAATACAATACATTCACTTATTTATGATTAAATGAAAGGTTTCTCTTAAGTAATACACTTTCTACATTTCACAAGGCCGACAGTGGTGTCTAAAAGTTAACATATTAGGTAAATTATTGTTTTCACTATGTGTGAAAATGCTATAAAAGTCCTATGTGCCATTAATTTCTATAACACACGCTAGACGTACAACGTTCATGAAATGATACCGTAGCCTCAATATGTTTTAAAGACCTTTTTGTCCGAAACGTAAATGTAATCTTACAATATGCATACTTTCTATTAAGGGACTCACATCTGAATATGTTTGTATAACTATGCTATCAGAAAGAGTGAAAGTTGTCCGAATGGAGTGTTTCCAATATTCCTCTTTAAAGATGATTATTTGTCTGTGACGTTTTACTATTATGCCTACTGGACAGAAAACTGAGCATAAATAACGTCGTTTCGTCTTAATGCAAGATTGCATCTTGTTCAGTAAACACATTATATGCTAGGCGTTGCAAAATGTCATAATTTACAACATATAATTTACGAACCGTTTTAGCATTAAAAGATACTAAATAATACAAAATTGTATTACAGACACGTGTAATTGAACTTATTCAATTCATTACATGAAACCAAAATAGCCAGTAAGGATTATGTGCAATAAAAACTAATTACCATCATTCAATTACCATAATTCAATTTAACATCACCCATCTCTGTAATGCAAGTACATGTAAGTCATGGTATGAGTCTTACTTCTGTGAAAGGTTACAGGAAAATAATAGTGCATTTGTAACGTATGTACCTTTACTATGCACTACAAATCATTGCTATGATGGAGTTTTAACAATATTATGTCATTTAATAATTGAATGGTACTTCCACAATTGTGTCTGTATTTGTTTCACACAGCTTATGTTCTTTTTTACAAATATAAGGTCTCTTATCAATTTCATATAAAGATGCTCCGATGTAAAATTAGTGTACCATATATTTTTAACCGACATTTATTTAATGACATCGCCCTTTAATTATGCAATTATTAATGATTTGCTTTGTATAAATAAAGTAAGGACTAACACAACTGTGGCAGAATGCATAGTCTTTTATTTGCGTTATGTGTCGAAACAACAGCACATATAAATAAAAAAAAATAGCATGTATAATACACGAGTTGCATCCAAACGCCAAATCTGCATCTGAACACTCGTATTAGACGATAAATTGAGCAAGGTACTCGTAGCATGTGTACATACTACGCGTGTATTTGATTTGAAGCGGATGCTTACATTGGATGTTATCCTTCACAAATAGAACATGCACATCGTATGCATTTTATTTACAATTAGTTGCAAACTTTGCATTGAATCTCATTTTATACATAATGGTTTTTAATATGTAAACAAATCGAAAATGCTTCGGTAAGCAAAATACTTTCGATTCGATATAGATTAAAAATAACGTCAGGAATTTCCATTTAATTGTTACAAAAATCATGATTGTATAATCGAGAAAACCGAATCCGCTTTGTGTGAGAGATTTCTCTAATCGTCTGCATTCAGATTAATATTTTGCAGATGTATTATTTGCCATTGTAAATAGTTTCAACAACTGTAGTTTGTTGATAGCTGCAAACTCGGAAGAAAATAGATGTATTGGTTGTCACCTTTTATGAAATGTTTTCGTTTACGAAAACATAACTGGGGCGAATACTTAAAATTCACTACTTAAAAAATGGGAATTACTATCACAAACCTGTTTAAAAGATATTTCACCGGTAGATACATTTAAGTTTTTTGTTTATTTGACCTGATAAGGTTGATTAAAAATACATTATATATATACAGTGACATTTCTGTTATTGAATGTAGCTTCGCTGATAAAGTTATGTGGCAAATAATATTGCAAATGCCTTTCCGCATTGTGTGATTATTAAGAGTACATTCAGAAGCTGCTTTCATAATTGAACCCGTGCCGTGTTTAATTGATCGGAGCACGAAAAACGATCAATTTAGTACCATTCTGATTCATTTCGAACGTATATTGTTGCTTTTGACAAGTATGTTCAAAAACCAATTAAATATTGAGATTAGGTCAAGTTACCATAGTTTTATTTGCTATGAATTTTAAACTTGCTATCGTTAATGGAATAAGTTGAAAAGACATATGCGTATGTTTTTTTTTTTATTTATCAGAAAGTACATTTAACAAACGAATGCATTCAACAGTCCTCTATATCGTATGATAAAGTAATAATGAAACTTGGGCATATTACACGTAAAGTAGATAAAAGAAATATAATATGAAAATAAATGCCATTCGGTATATCGGTTAAATATCGTTTATTAATATCGGCCCCTCAAATGACATCATACATATACACATAGTTGGAAAGTCGATACCTTACATCCCAGCTATCCACAAGCTCAGACTATTAAATCAATATGTTTATCGTATAACCTTATTGTATGACATATCAGTAAGTGGTTTTGAAAAAAATAAAATATTTGACAAACGTGCATAGCGCAGATTTTCAAACATTGTTCTTTACCACAACTGAACTTTACACAAGAGAACGAATGTCCGATGTGCGGCTCACATTCCGTATAACACCGTATGTATGACGCGTCTAAAGCGATATAAGTTTTGAAGCATTAATAACTACCAAACGACAACAAATATTGGGAAAACAATAGGACAACTCAGGTGCTATAAATATGGTGCAATTTCTAACCGTTGCTATCATTAACATTTTATTCCGCAAGTATTTTAAAGTAAATAGTATAATGTATACATGCGGTAATATTGTCTTAGGCAAGCGTTATTATATATGAAAGCGTCAAGCAGTATCAATATAGTTTGTACGTTCTTTATATATTAGGTTTTTTGCTGCCATGTGCACATTGTGTTATAAGTCTGTATGTTAATTATGCATTGTTTGTATTGATATAAATGGAAATGGATATATTTTCATTATTGTACGAACAAGGTAGTATTATTGTATCAATGGCAATATCACATTTTGATCAAATTTTGCGATTGAACAGAAATCCGGACTTAACACTTTATATTTTGAGATCAACATAGTTGTTTTCTAAAGTAATTTGCGTATTTTAGTTTATGATTTGTTATTCTTCGTTACCCACATGTCGTTAAATTTGAGGAGATTGGATACGATGTATTTTCTGTACAAGCCTCCGGAATTATTTGCGCTCCGCCAAATAAAGTGTTTAAACACTTCATTCAAATATAACGTACTTCTTGAACAAAATTGCCAAACTGTCACACTGAACATAATGCAACTTAAACTGAATACTACACTTTATTTCGGAAGTTGAACCAAGACAAACGCACGTTGAGGATCAAGCAAATTCTCTAAAACAAACATGGTGCATAGAGCTACAGTAGTTTTTACGCATTTACGACTGTACTCAATTGCAAAATACATATATATTTAGACCTCATTCTTTCAGGAAAATCTACACGTAAAAAATTCAAGGACGTGACTTACATTATATTGTACGAACGTTTTTGCAAGATTTATTAAATGCGAAAATTGCTCTATGCAAGGTACCTTTGTTATTTCGGAATTTCAAATATAAGGTTAATTACTTGTATTTCACGCTTTTGCCAAAAGGATCTTAAACTTGTATATGCAATTATTATACATAATACATAAATAAATCAGGCTAGACACAATAATTAAAGATACCATTGCTTCAAAATGCATTAAAAGCAATTATTTTCTCAGCGTTAATGAAAGATAACCATATGGCTATTCTAGGAATCCCATGTGAACGTGTCTGCATAATATGCAATCAGGAAAGGTAAAAAATGTTCCAGTAGTCTAGAGGGAGTATGTTCATTATTCAACTATTCAGATAATTAACTACGCCGTTGAATAATTCAACTGAAAGTATTGCGCTATTTGTCCTTTCTGCATGCTATGTTTCGAATTTAGTTTCATATTTTGATAGATATGATTATACGTTGCACATGGTTTAGTACAAGAGTATTGATTCTGTTTCACTTCGCCATGGTAACATTTGTTTCTCGATATTTCATAATGAGAAGCAAATGTCAAAGTAATCGTTTGGAACTGTCAACGTGTACTTGTGTCATTACAAAGTCATCTATAATAGAATTGTGTTTATCGTTTTGTTTTCATTGTAGTAGTTATTACAGTTGTGTTTTTGAGCTTATTGAAAGCAGCCCGTGTAAAGTGCCTTAAACAAAAGTGATCATTTATTGTATATGAAGGCCCCCAAGCATAAATACAGAATAAAAATCATGCGTTTATTTTTTGACTGGTCTTTCCAAAGACTGCGGTCAATAAATCAACGAATGTGTTATAATATTAACGTACATATACCACAATTCTAGCAACACAATACATGTAACTGAGTCGTTATTTTAACAATTGCAGTGTTATATTTAAAAAACATGTTTTTAAAGAGCATCCATTTACACATCATTTATAGTTTGCAAATAAAAACTACTGCATTTAAACAATATAACAATCTCACGGAAATTTGACTACCTTCTATGGGTTATAGAAATATTCTGATCACACTGTGCATGATTTCAATGATTTGAAAGAAAGCAATGGTTGTAATACGTATATACAACATCGACAGGAACATGTCTGTTATGAACCCGAATCATTTTTTTCTCTGTAAGGTGTTCTATAAAATAGTTGCAGATTGTATAGTCAAACTATTTGAAAATGTACACATGAGCTACGTTGATAAGAATATTGAAATAGCAAGAACATTCGTTGAATTGATTTCCCCCGCAAAATAAATTTTGCTTACGGATGGGTGTAGAACTAAAAGAAAGGGTTTAAGTGAAGGGTTGTGCCTTTTGTCATTTTTTAAAACTCATTTGTACCTGTGATGGGTTTTCGCTTATCTATATATACACTCACACCAAGTTTAATTGAAATGCTCGAAAGCAGTTCCACAATATGCTTCTGGACACAAAAGTTTTCTGGACGGATGGACAACGCCAAAACAATCTCATCCAGATAAAAGGACGGATGGACAACGCCAGAACAATATCCTCCTACAGATAAAATTATGGGAGAAGGAAGGACAGACAAGTCAGCGACTATATGCTCTCCCTTGTTGGAGCACAAAATATGTAACCTGTTGTTTCTAAGTACAAAGATGTATACATAATTCTGGAAAAAAAGCTGGTCATTTTAGGGGTTTAGCGTACGACCTTACATGAAGCATTTGTGTAACCTTGACCCTTGATGCAAATCGTATGACCTTAAATGAAGTATAGTTTGTGACGTTGACCTTAATCCTAGACATGAACCTTGACCTTAACCCTAGACACGAATCTTACATATGACACACAGCAAGGAAGAATATGGAGAAGAATTATGGAAGGTTATTACAGAATGCACAGATTCATAGTAAAATAATGGCTAAATAATAAATATTTCTACAAATGTGTGACCTTTGATTTGTGACCTTGACTTTGGTCAAAACACATAGGTCTTGCACTGCCTGATGATTGAAAACAATTACATCAGGACATTTTGAGAATCCATTTTAGTATGGTAGAATCCTTTCCAAATAAGGAATATTTAATCTAAAAGTTTGATTTTGACCTTTGTGTATGACTTTGACCATGACCCTAGCAACCTGGATCTTATATTTGACACGCAGCTGGATAATGGAGAACAAACGTGGAAGTTATTACAGAACCCCTTGATGCATATTAAAGGAATGACTAAATAATGAATAATCCATCAAATGTGTGACCTTTGACCTCAATGTTTGACCTTGACCATAGCCCCTAGGAGTATGGGTGTTGAATGCAAAGCAACCCGAGATGATTGAGAACAACTTTAGCAAGTTTCATAACTCTGGCTCATGTGTTAATGGAGGTAAAGCTCTAAGTTTATATTAAAAAGCATTTTTTTCAAGATACAAAGGGCCATAACTCCGTTATTAACAGATGTTGCACAATGCCATTTGGCGTGCACCATCCTTTAATCCATATATATACTCATACCAAGTGTCAATAAAATCCGCTAAAGCACTTCCAAGAAATGGCTCCGGACACAAAAGTGCCGGACGGACGAAAAGACGGACGGAAAGACGGACGGATGGACGAACGGACAACGCCAACATAATATCATTACGCCTATGGCGGGGAAAATAAAACACATGTATGTACGAGATAATATTATTGTAACAAGTTAACGGTTTCACAACTGTTTCGTATGTAACAGTAACATGTTAACCCACTTAATGATACACATGTATCATTAATCCAATGCCCTTTACCCATTGAAGTTTAAAGTATAAATAATTATACTACTAAGAGCCGTTTTAAAAGCGGTTCATATCACAAATGTGGTTGCAACCTCTTACTTTGCTGTCTAAACATTTTGAAAACAAATCCAACATGTCTGAAACGCCACCTCCGACTTCTAATATGGCCCATTTATCAAGCAAAGGAAATGTGTTTCAAAGTCAAGGAAAAATTTCAAATATTGCATACATCCGTTCGATCTTTCGCCTTTTGTTCTACGCATTTTAAAAGTTCAATATATATTCAGAAAGAAATTTGGACGTCAAATGAGTAATACTGTTACAGACGCCCTGAACCTTTCCCCGTACATATCGTCAATGATGTCGTATTTCAGTCGCTGAGCATGTAAGCAGAATATATATGTTATCATGGAATGAAACGTATAATCAGTCTTTTTAACACTTAGATTGTTTGACAATTGGCTGTACATTTTCTGTACATACATCACTAACGTGATAGTTTGATATCGTTCATGGACGGGCCATATAATATACTAATACATATAAAACATATTACCTAATTGTTATTGTAGATTCCCGATTCATACGACACCAGAACACTCAAAGTATGTGTACAGTTTTTTATTCAAGCGTTACGTCTTGTCATTTATGTTTTTAGCTTTAGTTTCCGTCTGCATAGGTACATTTGAGTAAGATCATTTCAAGACCCGTGATTTATGTTTGGGTAAGAGTGAGGTTCGGCTTCACTCAAACCAGTTTAAATGTCCAGTTATTACAATGACCGTTCTTATGCGTTGCTCCCGGTGCTAATCCTTGTTTTGTTTGTTTATAGTTTGTGTACTGTTATGAAAGCAGTAGGTAATAATACTTATTTTTCCTGAAATAGTTTCTGGAACTGTATTGTTTTATATATTATTAAAATCCGTACAAATAATATAACACACATCGTGTCTGTATGTTTAACTTTACCCATCAATAAAAATAAAATATAAGAGTATATTTAACAAGAACTTTCAATGTGAAACATGAATCATTATTTGATCAAGAATCCTGATTAATAGGATAAGCAGTTTTATCCGAATATGAATTACTCTTATGAAATCGAACACATTTAATCTGTAATCCAGACATTCGCCGGAATACGATTTCTAAATTGCACCAAAGACCTGGTTGCTATGCTTAGACAATACTTTTCTACTTAATATTGAAAACGTAATATGTTTGTTAATAAATACTTTCCTATTTCTTTTTTGTCAACGTGATCATTATCGATTGAAATTTCATCTTAACAGATTGTCTTCAAAAATATTCTATTTTATATAAAGCACATTCCTCGTGTACTTGTATCTACATGTGTGAGTATTTCAACTAGCGGTGGGAAAGAGTATCATACAAGTTATTTCATTGTCACAACAAACTTCTATCATTGTGTTCACATACTTCAGAATATTTCATCTGATCAAGTGTCAATGATTTCTATTTAATTGGAAATGCTTGATTAGAAACTTCATTTAGTTAGCGTTGACGAATGCAATCTTGCCTCATGAAACAAGTAATTAAAATTAATTTACATTCTCACGCTAAACCAAAATAAAACTTGATTTGGTGCTAACTTAATACACGTTATGTCGGCCTTCCGGCAGTTTGACATTTTTCTCAACTTTCAAAGAGCGTGCCGTTCCCTGATTAGTGATTATTCCCAAAAGATTGAATGCCGTAGTCAGAACAAAACTCAAATTAGATTGCAATGCATTAAGGTTTTATGAAGTTGTTTCCCGAGCATTTTGCGCTCACCTGTTTATTGGACTGGCTTTGTCAGATAGCTGTTTATGGTTTTGTTTTCAGACATCATTTAATTATATTGTGTGCACAAACCAACTAAGTTATTGTCGTCATACCTTGCTACTCGTTTTAATTGAAACATTTAACTGTAACTAAAGTTCTTTGTATGAAGTAATTTCCATGTTATGATGTTCTAAGCCTGATAAATACTTATTATCTACGATAAAATGTGTGCTCTAAGAATTGTATTACGTAACTACCTGTTTCAGATCAGTATTCGTTATTGCACTGTCTACTCCATCATCACTAAGGCACTTCCGTGTGTGAAAAAGTAACATAACAAACATAGACATACACTAATGCGCAGTCTAATGAAGGTATTCAATATTACTGAGGTACTAAATCTATGCATTATGTATTTAACAGAGACCAAGTATTCTTCTTTATTTAAGCTTTGACGTACACTGTACCAAAATGTGAGCACGTACACTATTTTACATGTATGTTAACCTTAAAATGTCTAGTAATGAATTTGCGGTTACGACGGCAATCATACAATAAATTATAATGTCAAACACATGAGGCATTGTGGTCTACAGGGACTCCAGATCGACGTATTTGTATGATATTTGTTAAACACGGGGCAGAGAATGTAATCTCTCTGTATTTAAACACATGAAACAATACCATAATCTGAAGACTATGGATGTTGCTCATCATATAACATATATTAGTATTCCTATCAGCGTGTATATTTTAGAATATCTTCCTCAAGAGAGATAAAGACAGCAACGTACATGTAAACAGTGTATATTGCAGTGACTATAGCAATATATAATGTGAGAATCGCCAAAAGATAATGGGAAAATAAAACATGCCATGTCGGCAAATCATTTGCGACCCCTGTGTGCTTTGTTTGAGGTAGGAACATTTCTCTAAGGAGAAGGATGGAAATCCGGAATGTACGCATTTGTCCTAATGATATCACTTCCCGTATAGATAATGTATTTATTTCGTGATGTAATACGCCCGTCGTGAACCATTCAAATTCAGGCAATTTATAACTCAAAAACGGCTAGTCAGACAAGGGGGACAACGTTTCCCATATCAATGGTCATACCTGAAAAATGCTCTTAAATCATCTAGGTTTAAAGCATTAACACAGTGCCTAGATCGGACTAAAACACATTTGAGTCAATATGGTAATGAGAAGAGTAACGACAAACATAGCACCTCTTGTTATAGTCATAAAGGTACCCAATGCACTTTTTTTTTATTCAACCATGATCTGTTTGCGCAAACTGCGCGACGTTTACTAAAATGTTCACAGCTGAGAAATCATTACATGATTTGCCAATGATCGTCATGGGGAGATTCAAAATTCAGGAGAGATATGTCTCCTTGCCATTTTTTTACAATTGAAATTTATATTCTCTCTTTATTTTTGGAAATTCTACAACTCTGCAAATGCTATGCTGATTACGCTCAAACATTCCGAGATAAAAAACCTCCGTGTGAAAGTGATCGCAAATATATTTTTGCTGCAACCAATTGCGACAGAGTTATGGCACTTTGTTATTTCTGTGTCATGTTCAAGTGTGTTAGTACGATGTTCAGGCGGAAACAAATGCTCCCTTGTCTGACTAGTGAATTTATCTGTGTGTCGTGGAGGCATCATTGTCGTTGACATACCTTCTTTAATTGTGTAGTACTATGTATAACTTGTCTCAATCAACTTCCAAAATTTTGATCAGGTGAACACACTGTCTCCGGTGAATTACTGTTCTTCAAAAGCCGAAATACATGTCTGAATCTGTCTGTTTGTATTTTTAAAATAGGTCATACACGTGTCATATCATTGTGTCAAAAACATTTATGTCGGTATTGGGCAGGACCTATTCTTTTAAGTAATCGTTTCGGAAAATACGAGACTTGTATCTGCATCTGATTTCACAACATACGTTCCTAAAACTCCTCATTAAATAGAGAAAACATCCAGGTGTGTGACCTTGTGTCATAAACAGCTCATTCGGTATTTGACAGTACCATAAGAATGCGTGACTTGTATAAGCCTCTGGCTTCACTTCAGACGTTCCTATAAACGTATCAAGAAATAGAGAAAACATACTGGTGGGCGACAATCATCATATATCCTTAAACACTTTTCTATACATCCACTGTAAAATTCGTTTGTATTACACAATGAGGCTGCAATAGAGCCGTTCGTTTATTGCTATAATTATTAAGAAATCGTGCAAATGTTATATGCATATAAACACAAATGTAAATTGTAGCCGTAAACGACGACTCAACTAATACAATAGCTAACAAAGGTCAAACATATGTTTTATATTTATGGTGTGTCCACAAAATCTGCGGAACTTATGAAGTTCAAGTTTTCAGATTATATCAAACATCCAAAAAAAAATATGTATCACGTTTTAACAGTACATTTTGTATTTTAATTATAAGGTATAAATACCAGTATATGTTTTTTAATGTTGTACGTTTTACAACAAATAAGTACAACATCAACAGTTTTAAACAAATAGAAACTCTGGAATCCTGTTACCTATGATAAAATGTATACTCGTCATAAAATAGTTGTATTTAAAAGTGACCAAGAACTTTATTGGCTTAGTATGTCCAATTCATAACATTTTGTATCACGAACTGTCAAACCCAGTTTGCGCTTGCGTACACTGTTCTGTTCCCGCTTCTGCAGCCGACACTAAAGGCACGCGAAGCTAATTAAATAGGTTTCATGACTGTATCCGACATGTATATTAGACCATAAACTCGGGACTAGCACTAGAAAGGCGGTTACCGGTCAATAACATATAACTTCGTTTTCATATCAGTCTCATAATTGACGACAGCCAAATCGACATGTGCTGAGCTTTCTACGAGTGTTCTGTGAACACATACTTGCTAAATAATAGAACATTATAACATACATGCCGATAATGTACAGTTGTAAATACTTTGGTCATTCAAATGAAATTCAAATGAAACGTATTTTGCTATTCTTTTTTTTTATTTATTTTATTTTCTTGGTTAAAAAAAACAACAACATAGGGTTCCAAGTTAAAGGTTCGCTCTTGTGTTAAATGCATACGCATATGCAAACATATTAATCTGCATTACATGACCATTACGAAATGTGTTCTTATAATGTATTTATCATTTATAAATATTTGTTTGAAGCGGAAATGCAGGATTTATAAAGTGCATGTTCAAAACAGACCATCGGAAATTTCACATTTGAAGATCAAACGTAATTCCCAAAGGAAATTACATGTCACAGTTATTTATTTCTCATTGATCACTCGCATGGCCCTGAGCAAATGAACGAACCAATTAAGCCTGATTTATGTAGCAATTGAAATATCACACTTTGGTGATTGGACAAAAACAACAACAACATGTGAATCACAAATAATACGATGTATTTCAGAGGATCAAAACCTTGGCTATGAACACTTAAACTCATAATTATAATATATAGCTGCGCAAGTTTATGTGTTGGAAAATACGTTTGTAAAGTTTCATTACTCTAGCGGCAAGTTTTGATAAACTAGGGACAAAAATGTATTCGGACGGAATGAGTCACATACCAAAGAACAAGAGCAAATATATTCACCAAATTGAATGTGGGATCATAGTAACAAAAACACAACAACCATGAATCTAGTGCTGCGTGCAATATTCAAGAAAACATCTTGAACAAAGGTTAAAACTATATGTGTTACGATAATGATTTTGTTTCAACGGAGCTTAATATAATAATTATTATTCTATGTTGTGTTGACGAACTTAAAGTTAATTGACGTTTATGTGAAATAAGTTTACATTCAAACATAAGGTATATATAAAAATAAGCAATACTATTTGATAAGAAATAGGAACTAAGCGCTATTTAAATACTATGGATACACATTAATCATAATGTGCAGCCACCTTAGCTAAAACGTTGAAGCTAGTAATGCAAAATGCATTTTATAAACTGATGTATGGAAGGGTCGCACCAATCGCATTATACAGTGCCTTTTTGTAAACATATTGCTATATTTCATTTGACATTTAAAACATAAACATTAAACAATATAATTAAGGTAATCTTCAAAATATTATAAGATCAAAACGCTTCAAACAGATACAAGTGTTATTGTTCTGATACAGTTGTACAAATCCGTAAAATAATCATATTTGATGTTAAAGATATGTGAGAAATGTAATTAATCTCAAATTATTTTTGTATTTTGCTCTGTTCTTGAGAAAATATGTGGGCGCTTGTATTCTCAACTTTGTGTACACACCTGATCTTTCGCATTTAACATGTGTGTACGTTACATGCCTATTGCTTTCAGCTGACAGACTTTATCAGGTTTTACATCAGATCAAGTAATGAGATTAAGCATGTTAACGTATTTATAAACAATGATTTATTGATTTTCCTGTAGGTCACTGAGTATGCTCGTTGGTGATTAGTGATGGTCGGTACAAACATGTGTGCCACTGAGCAGACACGCAACAGGAAATCATTAACTCATATAATATTGATAGACACAATAAAAACTCCAGAAACACTATCAGGAGAAACAATCCTTTCCCTTAGGTAGGGTAAATTATTTACAGTCTAAACAATAAATATAAGTTAATACAATACGACATAAAGAATAAATTGAAACTACATACATGTGATTTTTTTATACTGCTTGTTTGCATGTGTGTTTTTTTTTCATTGAACATTAAACGTAATGTTTTAGTTATTTGCTTGTCTTTTTTTCCGCCATCTTCCAGTGAAAATTTCAGGCATTGAAATACAATTACTTTTCAGAAAAATTTGTCTTGATACATTTCTGTGACATTATTGGAAGGAGTGTTGATTTAAAAAAACAACAAAAACGTTTACTTAAATAACGTACCCAGTGCATACAATGAATAAGTAATATACTGATAAAGCCGATGTTTTAATAGTGGATGCATTCTTGGAAGAAACCGATTAAGTACAAATATAATTAATTTTTATTGAGATCGATTATATATTAATGTTAGTGTATGCTCTTTTAAACAAGAAATTTAATAAAACACTAATTGTTTCTCTTCTGCGTAGTTTTATGAAGGTTTCCCTATAGGAACTTTTGCTTGAAAAGAAAAAAAAACTCTCTCGTCTAGACGTTAGAAATTTTACTACTGGGGAATCAAATGTCATTGTGCTGCTTGTAACGATGTACTTCAGCAGTTATATATACCAAAGTTCACGTATAATGCGGACCACAGTGGCTAATTTCCTGAATACTTCTCGAGAGCTTTTAGTACAGAAAAGCGATGAATACATTAGATGTGAGTACTTATTCACTTCCGCACCGAACAATAGCAAAACGACAAACTGCTTTTGGTAAGGTCCAATATTATGTGAACATAAGTATACGACTGTATTCTCATCAAAGAAAAAAGACAGTCATTCAATTTTTGCAATGTATGTTAAAATAAAAAGGGGATATGGATTGTCAAGTATTACAAATTTAGATTATGTTTAGGGCTATGTTTCATTATGAGAGTCACATATGTCTGTTGTAATTGACCAACACATGACCATGCATGTTTTGTCAGCGTTCATGAATTGCCTGAACGTAGCATAGAACAATAATACGTATTCATAACCTGTTAATAATTGATACAATGCGTTACGTCTAATATGTGTTTTATCTGGCGGACTATTGGAATGTATGTCCGCATCTTCATCACGTTGTTTCTTTTTCATCCTATTCTGTTTCAGTATTATATCAGGCTGTCATAAACATCTTTGTCGGTATGTGACAGGTACACATGATTTCCGTGAATCGTACCAAAGGAATCGTGACTTGAATCCGGAGATACATTTCAAAGATAATTAGCATTCAGGCAGCACGAGTTAAATTTAAGTCCCTTTCCAAACACACAATGAGCAAGTAGTATTGATGATAAAACAAGTGCATTTGTTTCGAAGGGAATGTTATTCTAATTATGTCAGCGTGCGCACAACATGCTCATGAATTTACACTAGTTTACAACATTTGAATTGTACATGATTTATATATATTATTCAAGCGAAGTTATAAAACGTGTAAGGGTAAACTTAATGTTAATGATGTAAAAGAACTAAAATGTGTAGAGTTAACCTAACGTTCGGAATTTGCATTTAATTGGTAGGACATTCAAATACTAAAAACAAAAGGCCTTCAAATAGTTCTACCTTCTGTAATTATTTTGATATTTTATGACATAATGCATTTTTACCAAGTTCTCAGTTAAGATAATCGTACTTAGACTTTAGTAAAAGAGTGAACTGGTAGTTCGAAACTCGAAAATGTATTGGTTGTCGACATTTATAAACCATTTACTTATTCGAAAACAAAACACAACGGAAGGGAATGACTTAATATGTTATACTTAACATTATTGCATAAACTCTATCTATAATGCCCGCTGACGGGGTGCAGAAACTTGGCGAAAGGAGGGCTTGAATGGGAGAACTCGTGTATTAACAAGGCGATTCACCGGTCGTTTAAGCCCTGTTATGTGTTTTTTATATCCATAAATTAAAATAACATTGAAAATAATATGTCCTGTTCATTCGAAATCGACAAAATAATTCCTCATTTCTTATTTTTCGCGGCTGCATTTCAAATTTGCATTATTCCACTGTTTAAACACATTTTTAATCGAAAACTTTCTATCCGAAGGTAAAGCCTCGTCATTTCTTATGATGACCGAGTGAGGCATATGTAAAACACAACCTTGAACATTATGACGTCATATGAAATAGTTGAATTATTTTTGTCGATGTCGAATGAACAAGACATATTGTTTTCAATGATATTCTTATTTATTTTAGTATGTGTGATTTGTTTATGCAATAATAGCAAAAATACAATTTTTTTTGGACATGATCATCTGCGGGCGCTGTCTTAATCCGTTCCTGCGCAAAGATCATATATCTTTATCTAGGTAACCGTTAAGCATAAAAGGTATCTTGTGCCACTTATTTATTTATTCGCTTTTGGCACCTTGTGCATATTTTACTCATTGTGTATGTACGCTGTAATTGTATTTTTGTTTTAACTATTTTTAGAAAACATTGTATGATTGAAAATATCTCTTATGATTAGATATTTGGACTGGTTTACCTAAATTTTGAAAATCAACATAGATTGTTCTAAATGAAATTATAAAGCCTTGATTGTTATTTGTTTTTTCGTGATTACCCACATGTCACTGAACACATTTAAGGCGATTTCAGACGATTTATGTGCATGATTAGCCTCCGGCATCAATTGCAACACGCCGAATAAACGGTTGGTCCCTGCGTTTAAAGGGTATCAAGAAGTGCGAGAGACAGGAGTGGTCTTCGCGGAGTAAGAAGTGCGAGCGACAGCAGTGGTCTTCACAATACATAAGAAGTTCGAGCGGCAGCAGTTGTCTTCGCAAAGTAAGATCTATATGGTCGAGTTTGACGTGACATGTGCGAAATATTGTCTTTAATTGCCATGAGACTATACCATCTACACATAACATAGTAGTTGCAAGGTACGGATATTTGAGTATTTGCACTTGACACAATCGGAATATGATTTGTATAGATGTTTTTGAGGGGGCATAAGGTACGAGTGGTGCATAACGTCCGCTTCGGGTTGGCCACAGTACACATAGCCCAAATGAAGCAGAAAATATGCCAATATAAAAGGCGGAAGGGGAGGGATGGCGGAAATTTTAAAGTTGAAATATTCCTTCTAAGATTATAAGATAACACTGAGAACTGAAATGTGTTGTAGCAGCAGCATCCAATGTACTCTTACAGCTTTTTAAATGTCAAACATCTATTAATGAAATCAATTTGCTGCAGTACAATCAAGAGCATGGTAACATTAATGCTCTTCAACAGAGTGTTATTTATGTAAACAATCTGGCAACACAATGTTTTTACAAACTTCATGGTTAAATGCTTATCAACAATTTCCCTTCAGAACATACTCCCTAAACTGTTATCTTTGATGTGAGTTGTAAATGTATGGTCTGTTGGTCCATTTAAAAATGTGGTTGATATCATCAACCCTTACTTTATAGTCTAGAAGTTTTAACTATGCATTCAAATAACGTTTTTCTTTAACATTATTGCGGAACAAAAAGATAATACACAGTAATTTGTTACGAAACTCACTATCTACTCTTTAGCTCGTAATTGCCTGGCGAAGTCACACAGAGAATCCAGCAAATGTATTTATACAAATATTGTAAAGAAAGCGGCAGTTTCTCATTGCATTGATGACAGTGTACAATGAAAAAATGATCAGCAAAACAGATAAGCACCTTCAGTTTACCCTTTCAGAAAAAGAATCAACATGTCAAGCAATCCGTTCATTTATTAATAAGTTAATTAAAGTTGTATTAGGTTATCGTTAAACTCCTATACAGTACACGTATATAACCCACTCCAGGCGTATGTATGTTCCTGATACCGAAGCTGCAGATTATTTTAAAGACGTTTTTGTCCGAACCGTAAACAAAGTGCTTTCAACATTCCTTTTTATAGATGATTATTTTCTGTGACAATTAACTACTATTCCTACTGGACTGAAACTGAGTTTGAATAATGTCATTTCGTCTTAATGCAAAATAACAACTTGTTCAGTAAACACATTAAATGCTAGACGTTGCAAAATCACCGAATTTATTACAAAATGTCGAACCTTTTTAACATCAAAAGATACTAATGTATACACAATTGTATCACAGAAACGTATGATATAACTTATTTTATTCATCACATAAAACTAAAATAGCATGTAAGGATTATGTGCAATAAAATTAATTACCATCGTGCATTATTTCATCAAATATCTCTTGGTTATGTAGTGCAAGTACGTCATTATATGAGTCTTACTTCTGTGAAAGGTTACAGGAAAATACTTGTATATGTGTCATATATGTTTCCTTAGGCATTATACACTAGCACATCAGTATAAACATAGTTAGGGTGGGGGTTCCAACGTTATTATGTTATTTAATAATTGAATGGTACTGCAACAATTGTGTCTGTATTTGTATCACATTTAGGAGGTTTTATATAACCTGATAAGGTTGATTAAACATACAGTATATATACAGTGATAAATATGTTATAGAATTTAGTTTGGCTGATAAAGTACTGTGGCAAATAATGAACAATTATGTAGAATATCTTTCCGAATTGTGTGGTTATTTAGCGTACTATCAGAAGCTGATTATATAATTGAACCCTTGTCGTGTTTAATTTATCGGAGCAAAAAGTTGGCGAAAATATTGAACGGTTCCAGGAAAAACGATCAATTAAGTTTTATACTGATTTATTTAGAACATATATAAAGTTGCTTTTTAAAGCCTTAGTCATTGTTTAAACCCGATGACATATTGATATTAATTATACTAATGATTATAAATAGTACAATTTATACATATGGTGATATTGTCTTATGTAAGCTTTATTAAATATGAAAGCATCACGCATTATCAATATAATTTGCACGTTCTTATTATTTTGTTGTTGCCGCAATGTGCACATTGTGTTATAAAGCTGTATTGTATTAATACATTGAGTGTCTTTATATAAAGGGAAATTGATATATTTTCATTATTGTACGAACATTGATTTACTATTGTATTAACGGCAATATCACTTTTGGATATAATTGTTCACAACACTTCATGATTTGAGATAAAGCGTTTTTTTAAAAATACTTAACTTAAACAATCTGCATAATCAAGTTCGTCATTTGTTATAATTGATGACCTTATGTCACTGAAATCATTCAAGGCGATCTGAGAAGATTAATGTTCATGACAAGCCTCTGGAATTATTTTCAATCAGAATCATAAATGGTTTCAAAACTTCATTCAAATACAACGTAATTCTTGAACACAATTGGAAAACAGTAATAATGAACAATTTGTAACTAAAACTACACACTACACTTTATGTCGGAAGTTGAACAGAGAAAAGAGCACGTTAAGGATCAAACAAATGCTCTATAACAGGCATGCGGCATAGGGCTACAGTAGGTTTTCGTTCGTATGATTTACAACTGTATTCAATGACAACAATATCAATAATTAAACCCAGTCCTTTCAGGAAAATCTACACTTAACACATTAAAGGACATTGCTTGCATTATATTTTATAAAAAGTGTTGCAAGATTTATGAAATGCGAAAATTTATCTGTGCACGGCTACCTTTGTTATTAAAAAAATATAATATAAGGTTATTTACTTTTGTGCACTCTTTGATCAAAAGTCTCTTATACTCGTATTTGGAATTAGTATACATAAACCCGTCTAGACATTTAAATTAATGAAACCATTGCTATAAAACAATTTAAAGGCAATTATTTTATAGGCGTTAATGAAAGCTAACCATATGCGGCTATTCCAGGATTTTCGTCTGAACATGTCTGCATATAAGCAATCAGTAAAATTAAAAAAAACGTCCAGTAGTTCAAAGGGAGTTTGTTCAATCTTCAGCTATATAAATAATGAACTACGTCGTTGAATAGTTAAAATGAAAGTATTGCGCTATGTGTCCTTTCTCTGCTTGCTATGTGTCGCATCTAGTTTCATATTCTGATTGATATGATTATACCTTTAATATGATTTAGCACAAGTGTATTAATTCTGTTTCATTTCGCGATGGTAATAAATTATGTCTCAATATTTTATAATGAGAAGCTAATGTCAAAATAATCGTTTAGAACTGCCAACTTGTATTTGTGTCATTACAGAGTCATCTATAACAGCATTGTGTTTGTTGTTTTTTGTTTACATTTACGTAGCCTTCACAGTTGTTTTCAGCTTATTGACAGCAGCCTGTGTAATGTGCCCAGAAAATAACAGACCTTTTATTTGTAAATAAAGGCCCCCCAAAACAAAAAACAACATACACACCATGTACTTCAGTTTAGTGACCTGTCTTCAGAAGACTGTTTTCAATAAATGAACGCAAATGTTACAATATCAACGTATAAACACATCATTCGAGCAACATAAGGACCCTCTCAAGAATTTTAACGGTTGTACCATACAATGTAGTTTGCTTTGTTGCTAATTCACACGCAATTAATATAACAATATCCGGCTCTTTGCAATACCGAAACAAAATTAGTACATTTTAATGTCAATTGTATAAACAAGTATTAATCAACTTCAAAGGCCGTTTTGCCAAGTACATAATTGTAGTATGGTAGAAATGCATAATGTACAATATGTGAAAACTGAAAAGCAAGGATCGATGACATAATGCACTAGCTTCACTATCTATGTCAAATTTGAAAATTTGAAAATCTTTCCTTGACACGGAATGCCTTACTTATTTAGACGAGTATGTGAAAGCAAATGCTAACTTATCAATTATTTTAAACGGTGACTGTCGAAGACGGGACGTTCCGCCCCATGCGTGGACTGTCAGGTCCGCACATAGGGCAGCCGCGAAGACGTCTCAATCAAATACCGGACCTAGGTTCGTATATATTTGCTCAAGGCTAATTATGGCGTTTATTTAAAATGCCCGCTATAAGAACCTTAATTCTTCTGTTTCGTGCGTCTTCGTCATGTGAACGTACGCATACCGGTACTACGTAATTTATGTCATAACGTATCTTGATATAAACATTATTTGTTACGGTGAATTACATGTCATTATTATGTAATTTTTTATTATAATTTAGTTATTAATAAATCGTTATGTATTTATTGACGTGTGCATGCAACGATACGGTTTCAGTAAAGGGAATGAAGGGAATTGAATTGAATTGTTAGAATAATAATTATTATTATTTTACATTGCTTAATATTCTAACTATAATTTGAATGTATTGTGTTATTAACAGAATTGTCTTCGTCATCGTCTTCTTCAACGTCTACGTCTTCGTATTCGTCGTATGTATGAAAATTAATAGAAAGACAAATGTCTCAGTGATGCTTATCCACATGAAGTGATTTATTTACACTCGGTCTGAGGCTCGACTCAACGGTTTGACATAGTTTCTAAGTGGCATCAGAGAAGAATTGTTCGATTTTGAACATCTGCAACATCAACGTGTTGCGTCTTTCGAACTAAAGTTCACGTTAATGTTTGAAAACCATTATTGATCATACGTTTGAAAATATATATATCTGTATATGTTATCATCGAAGACCTTTCAAGTTGAGAACACAATTCACATTTAATACATGGTTTGGTTTCATTTTGTTTTAAATTATTTAACGTTAAACACCATTGCTTATTAAAATATTCATTCGGGATATACTTACATAGTTTAGGTAAATCTGTAACAGTCAGCAAATTGCATTTATATATTGTATTAAGTTAACGCTACATTTATACAATAATAAGTCGAAGCTAAAACAGATCAAATTATATCACCTTTTTGGTAAAGTACATTGAAATATGCATGTATATAATAGATCATTAATAATTTACATCATCGATCGTGAGAATTGTAATTGGTCTTTAATGATGATCGTATATTACTCAAGAGAAAATCGGTGGGGTGGGCGCTGGTATTGGTAACGTTAAGAAAAAACGACTTTAAAGAATTCAGCTATCTCGTTTTCGAAAGGCTTACAGTTACAGTTGACAGTTTTAATCAGGTTTGATGAAATATAAATTAATATACAGGTAGTGCACATTTATTTGGGAATAGTCTCATAGACCTTTGGTTTGTGCAAGCAACGCGTTGTTTGGGGATTGGTTCAACAACCGGGTTGTCATTAAGCAATATGTCATTTTTCAACATGAATTCACTGGCGGCTGTTGTCGTCCAAACTAAACTTCCAGTTATTAATCACGTGTTTACTATAACAGTCAGTTAGTCATCGACGGGACAATGTAATAAAAGGTCTTGAGAGCACACTCGGTAAAGAATATGCTTATTTACCGATACAAATATGTCTAAATTGTAACATTGTATCGTGTTAGCCAGCCGAATGTGAGAGCCAACAGGCTCAGCAGCATTACAAATAATTTCAAATTAATATAATGTAACAGTCAATTAAGAATTAACAAGAGCAAAGCAAATGCAATTTCATAAGAGGAATTTGTTAGACGATGCTATTTGAATTATTATTTTTGTTTTTCATTTAATTTATACATATGGATCCACAATTGCGCATTCGATTGTTGAAATAAATGCTTTACATGTTAAGTCCCTAAGTGCTGATGATAAATGCATTTCACTTAACACCGTCGGAACGGAAGATAACCAAAGTTTGGTCGCACTACACAATCATGAAAAAATAGTTTACGACGAAAATATACCTGTAAGTGTTAAAACTACCCGGACTTCTGAATTATAGTAATATGTTATTTGTTGCTATATATTGTTAAGAAATGGAAACACTCACATGAGTAAACTTATATGTCACCTTCATGGATATTGGGAACACAATCTCTTATGTTTGAAATGAAAATTGTTGCAATTAATATCTGTACATTTTGTAATTTTGAAGTGTTTACATGTCAGAATCGAGTACTTGGAATTATTAATACAAAAATGAACGATTTAAACATTGCATGCCTAGTGCTTAAACGGTATATCTTTCATTGTCAGAGAAAAAACAGAATCCATCCAATGTATCGACTTGCAAATGGTATGAAACACACTTTTGAAATTTACAAAAATACAATTTAATCAGATGAATAACAAAAAAAAACTGGTACATTAATAAAATAATTACTGACATCTCATATGACGACATAACTAATCATTACATATAATATAGGTATTGTTTATTCCATAAGGTGTACATTCTGCATTATCAGTTTTCGTATACAATACAATTCAGCACTTACCACTTAATTTTCCCATGTGCAATATTTTATGACAAATGATTTACATTCGTATATTCAACATTAATTATTTAGTTTGTAGTGTACAAGGTTTTGTTTTGTTGTTATAAAATACTTGAAATATAACACAATTATATTTGTATATGAACGTATGTTAAATGTACGACAAATTTATGTATGTACCCATGTTTTTGAAATTCAGAATACTATACGAAAAGCTTTGTATTTAGGTATATAATATTCTACGTATGTATATTACATACATACGTAGAATATTATATACATACATTCTACGGAGTGAATGCAATTTTGCACTAAATAAGTATCTAAGGAAAAATTTGAAAGCAAAGTTAAATTTTACACATCAAATACCACGGATGAATGAAGTCTAGTTTCATACATTTAAGTAGCCTGGAAGAAGTGCTTTAAACGTATTGACATTAGCCTGAGTAATATTAGACAAATAAAACAGATCGATTAATTATTTTACAAAAAAACAAACAGATGATGTATTTGTAAATAACGGAAACCAAACCAAAACACATTTAAAAAAACATTTTTTGTTTGTTTTGACTCTTGTCTTCATATACTTGTGTCAACAAAGCAATACAACTATTATAATATCAACGGATACAGCAACAAATGCAATATACCTGTATCGTGATTTGAGCGAATGCAGCCTTATATTTAAAAGAACACAATTGAATATGTTCCATACAATTTAATTTTCTCTATCGATAATGCAGAGGCGGTTAATATGATATATTTCAACTCAAAACACTATCGAGACGTAATAACATGTGTGAATATTGTAACTACATGTAGCAGCGGGAAAGAGTAGCATACTGTTATTACATTGTCACCACTCTTCAATCAGTGTGTTCACAAACTTCAAAATATTTCATCTGATCAATGTTTTATGATTTCTATTTAATTTGAAATTCTATATTAGAACCTTTATATAATTTTACCCATCAGTTAGCACTGACGAATGCAATCTTGCCTCATGAAAATTAAATTACGTTGCTTTCTCACGCCATACCAAACCAAAACCTCATTTGGTGCTAACGTTATACACATTATGTCTGCCTTTCGGCAGTTTGACATTTTTTCTCAACATTCAAAGGATGTACAGTTCCATAATCAGTAATGATCCTAAAAGATTGAATGCCGTAGTGAGAAAAAATATCAAATTGGACTGAAATGAATTAAGATTATATGGACCTGTAATTGTCGAGTACCTTGTACTCGGTTGTTTATTGGACTGTTTTTTTCCAGATCGATTTGTAGGTGATCATGGTTTTTTTCTTTTACGTCAGTTAATAACATTGTGCGCAAACCAACTCAGTAATTGACATCATACCATGCTACTCGTACTTATTTACAATGCAGCTGAAATGTGACCAAACCACTTTGTATAAAGTTAAATCGCACATTATTATGTGTTTTAGCCTGTGTATTACCTATAATCTAAGATTAAAATAGGTGCGATCAGTAATTTATTACGTATCGACCTGTTTTAGACCAGATTTGTTGTTGCACTGTCTACCGTGGCTATTCTATCATCACTTACGCACTTTTATGTCGGAACAGCTAAAATCGACAGTGTAATAATGCGCAGTATAATGAAGGCCGTTAATATAACTTGTGGCGGATATTCTAAGCCTACGCTTATGTATTAAAACATTTGCGTTAACCTAACCAATGCTTTGTTAGTAAACCATAGTATGTTTTCGCAAAGTGAGTTACTTTTACTGAAACTTCCACAGCTAAAGAATCATCCCATCATGTAAAACTGATCGAAACGGATAGAATTTCGGCTGAACATATTGTCGTGAAAGTTAGTCCTTTTGCTATTTTTCAAATTGTAATATATATTTTGTTTCTTACTTCTGGAAAGTATACATCCCTTTAATTGCTTAGCTGATTACGCTCAAACTTTTAAAGCTGAAGAACCTCCATGTAAAAGTGATTGCAAAGAAGTTTTACCTGCAACCAATTGTATCAGAGTTATGGCACTTTGTATTTATGTCGTCAAGTTGTAAGTACATTATGACGATTGTTTGGTGGAAGCAAGTCCACGTTGTTTGACTAGTGGATTTTTCAATGTCAAAATATGTGTGTTTGAGGCATCAGTATCTGTGATATCTATTTATATTCTGTAGAACTGTGTAGTACTTTGTCAATCAATTTGTTTATATATGTCCATATATATAACTCTCTCCGATTAACTACTTTTCTTCAACTGCCGAATTACATGTTAGAATCTTCATTTTGCTGTTTGTATTTCAAGATACGTTATACACGTGTTTTATCTGTTTATCATAAACATCTCTGTCGATATTTGAACGTGCCGATTAGGCAAAATAATTGTGCTGATATATACAAGACATTTAACTGCATCTGATTCCACCGCAGACATCCCTTAAGCTTCTCACGAAATACAGAAAAAAAACTGGTTGGTGGCCTTGTATCATGAACGTCTCAGTCGGTATTTGACAGTACCTTTACTGTAACGGAAGTGTGCCCGCGAACATTTGACTTGTATCAGCCTCTGGCTCTACTTCTGACATTCCTAAATGTTATCAAGAAATAGAGACAAGATACTTGACGGTTACATTCATCATATATCTGTTCATAAATGTGTAAACATCCATTATCAAAAACCTTTTTATTAGATGATAAGACTGTACTAGAGCTGTTCGTTTACCACTAAAATTAGTAAGTAATCGTTATAATATTAGTCCGTCGTGTTGCTGATGAACATAATAATTACCATTGAAGTTGACTTAGCGATGACTCAACAAATTCAATAGCTAAAACATAACAAAGAGATTGGTTTTTAATTGGTGTTGTGTCAATAAAGTGTGCGCATTTTATAGAATATCCTTATTCGTGTAATGATAACACTAAAAGCGCTTTCACTTTCCTTAAATGTTTTTTAAACAAATAAATAATGAAAGTATTTTATATAACAGTAAAACACAATGATTTTGTACGAACGTTATACTATCAAATTGGGTTGTACAAGGGATATTTTCGCTGGATGCATTTATAAAGCTAAAAGTCAAGCTAAACGTGAATAAAGAAACCTTAGAGAGCGTCAGTATACAGCGCATATCAAACATTTTATATAACACCTTTATCTACGTTATAACAATACATGTGGTATTATAGTAATTTGGTATCAAAATCAATACATTTCTTAAATTGTAGACGTTTTACTACAAAGAATAACACCATTTAAAGTTGTAAACAAATGAACCTATAGAATCCTGAAACATATGATAACATTGTATCCTTGTGATAACCATGGTGTGCAACTACGTGATCAAGCACTATATTGGCTTAGTATTCTAAAATAATAACGTTTTGTTTACGATATTAATAATTGTCATACACACTTTGTGATTGCGTTTAATGTTCTGTACCCGTGTAGCATTAATTATGTGTATACGAAAGACAGGCTACACAAAACAAGTTACAGTACAATGATTATAATTGTTATTTCAAACTAAGATATATTTATTAAAACGAGTAGCGTAATTCATTGTATCAAACAAACGCAACAAACAAAAGTGTTCAGTAAATCTAGTTAAGTTGTTATTTAAACTAAGATTAATAATATATGTCATTACAAATGTTACATCGCTTATTGACCGCACGGTCAAAACGGACGGGACCCCCATATTGAAGGCCCCGTTACTGTAAGAAACATTTCTAACGTGACTTTCTACTTAACTTCTCTGCGCTTTATGAAACACATACGTTTATATTGCAGTTGTATAATACCTTGTGATAGCAGGTAGGCACGAACATCTGCCAGTAAATACATTGAACCAGTACATTCCTATCAACTATACATGAACATAAACCCGCACTGTACTAATAATTAAGACATGTTATACAATAATTTTCGCTGATCGCGATGTACCAATAAGTGCAACCTGTACCTTACTGAAATCCCGTCTGATTGGTTTGATGTATGAATGTTTTACATGATATATGATACATTTGCGTGACGACGTCACTCCCGCTTCTGCAGCCGGCATTTAAGACAAGCGTAGCAAATCATGATGTAGCCGACCTGTATATTTCACAATATACTCGGGCCCAGCACTGATCTGGCAATGAAAAATCGTTAAAATTAAACTGCGTTTTCATAGCAATCTCAAAATTGAAAATATCGATGTGTTTTGCATTCCACGCGTACATGACATTATATAAGAAATACTTGATCTTCGAACTGAATTTTGTTTTTATTGTACATTAATCTTGCTATTAATGAACAATCCAAATTCGCTAAATAGGCGAAACATACCAAAATTGTGTTGAGAATCATAAAACGTCATTAAATCTTAATGTAAAATAACATCTTTATAAGGCAAAACTCGTATTTGCTAAATGATAAAAAAGTATAACATAAATGCCAAATTTTGGACAGTTTAAATCACGTTGGTCATTTGGATTGATTGGTCATACTTTGTATCGCAACTATTTTGAAACAGTGTTATTCGAAAACAATCACCAAAACGCCATCACAACGCCACAACAACGGCACACCAACGCTACAACAACGCACAACAAAGCGACCACAACGCCACAACAACGTCACAACAACGCCACAACAACACCACAATAACGCAACAACAACGCAACAAAAACGCCACAACAAAGCCACAACAACGCCACAACAACGCCACAACAACGCCACAACAAC
>VMBQ01001321.1:169709-194848 GCA_007657795.1 Dreissena rostriformis | reverse complement strand
CACTGTATATTTGTTCTTTATATTGTTTGCTATAAACATTGTACATGTTTTATGCAATAAAAAATATGGTATGGTATGGTATTTAGAATTGGTTCTGATGCAAAACAAACACGTGGTCACGCCATTTTTATTGCTTGTGTGTCAATATTTAAGGCAGTTGTTCTTTGATCTATCGGGTCACGTTTATTATTCATATGAATGATTTCGTATAATAATAATTAAACAACTTAAAAATCGATATTTTAGATTCATCTTTCTTTCATAGTATTATAACGAGTTGTTCATATTATATGTAAAGTATTTTGAAGAAAAAAAAATATAAGTACCGATATATGTGCATTACTTTCATATCCAAATGCACTATTAGTTAAATATGGTGCATACAAATATATGTGTCAGAAAATCAATTATTATCACAATTTGNTTGATTAGATGCCCCCCCCCCCCACACACACACATTAACTACTACCGGTATTTCTGTAAGTTTCATACATTATAATTTCTTGGGAGATAATGTCATTAAATATCATATTTTATTCATATAGTTAATGAATGTCAATGGATAGAAACAATCGAGTTCTGCTGATTTTAATAACGCATGGCTGTTTAAGATGTATTTCTGAGGTTAACTTTTTTCAACAATTTTACCAGTCTCTTAAACAATTTAAATGCTAATAGACAATCATTTTATTCTCTGCAGTTATTAATAAGTGTATGTTCTACCAATATATAAGGATAATGAAATAGTATTTGTTTATATTATGTAACAAATTTGCGAAAATGTGCAAAAATGCTGCCTCCGTAGCTAGATTATAAGCTGTTGACTATAAGTGTGCTTAATTTAGTGAAATGTATCAAACATAAGTGACATCCCGTCATCAGAAAGAAAAGTATGTGTCAAAAAAATTGTTTTCCATAGCCCATCTTTTATGTCCGCGTGGTGGGGGGGGGGGTTATATTATATAAGATGTTGAACGGTTAAGCACTTTATTACTTTCAAACTACACGGTATATGTACACTTAATTAGTAATATTTGGTCAAGTTTTCCTGCGGTTTTGATTATTTATTGTGGGATCGCTGCACCAGGCGCACTTACTTACCAGGTTTTCTTTAGATCTCTAAACAATAATAAATGTATATTTTTTATTTGAAAATAACTTCAGGAGCTTGAAGACAAATATCGTTTCATATAATTTTGTGCTTAGCCAAGATATGAGCCAGAAACTAGAGTCCTTGTCTCTATGTACTCAAATTTACGGAGTCGCGTGCGGGTCACAAATAACAATGTTACTACTGATTTTAATTAAGTGTAACATTGGAACAAGACAAGGGGACGTAACTAGCACGAGCATTTTTAATTTATTAATTAATGAGTTTTCCCTTTACCTGCGCGTGAACGGGGCGGGGCCATCAAGGAATTTTCAGTACGGAAGATATTCCAAATATATAATGTATACTATTTGCCGATGATGTTGCGAGTATTTCTGATTTTTGCCAAATAATTAAGTGGCATGACTGTAAATGAAAAGAAAACCGAAATAATTGTATTTAGAAATGGTGGCCCATTGCGGTCATATGAAACTTGGTTCTATAATGGAAATCGTGTAAATTACAAACGTTACGTCAGTGTACAAGTACATGGGTTTACTGTTTACTCCTTAATTAAGTTGGTCCAAGGCTTAAGCTAAGTTGGCAATGCAAGGTAAAAAAAACTATTAATGCTATAAAAAGTTACCCAGGCTATTTTGGAAAATTTGACATTCAAGAGTATTTTAAACTTTTTGATTCAATGGTAAAGCCGATCCTTTCATACGGGGCTAAACTTTGGGGTCATACCTTTTTTGATAATATAGAATAAGCCCAGGCTCAATTTTGCAAAGACTTTATTGGTCCGAATAGGTCAACAAACAATTACATGGCTCTACAATTACATGGCTCTAGGGGCGGTTAATAGATTAGAATTATGTGTAGAATATCATTTCAAGTGTGTTAAATACTGGTGTAAACTTAGTCACATGCCATTACATAGATATCCCAAAAACTGTTATAATATGTTGAAACGCCAGGATGAAAACGGAAGGACAAATTGGGGTTCTTCTGTTAAAAATTTGTTATTTAATTATGGATTTGGGTATGTCTGGGTTTATCAAAGATGTTGGTAATGTTGATGTATTTTTACAACTGTTTAAAGATCGCCTTATTTGTTGTAACATGCAACAATGGTCAGGGAGTTTATTCGACTCGTCTAGATGTGAAACATATAGAATGTTTAAATCATTGCTTGAACCAGAAAAATATCTTTCGCTAAAATACCATTCTACTATAGAAAAGCATTTGCATAGTCAGATGTTCCAAACACAAGTTTCATATTGAAACCGGAGGACATCTTGATATATAATAATTTTAGATATTGTACACATTGTCTTAATGTAGAAAACACTTGAAAACGAATTTCATGTATTTTTTTAATTGTTCTAAATTTCACGAAGAACGTAACATTCATCTTTGTTCTTGGTTTAGTGAAAACAGAGAAGAATCGATGTTGATTAATCGGATGAAAACAAAAAAATTATCTTATATATATATATATATAAATAATGCAATTTTCTTCAAGATAATTTTTTTGTTATATATATACCTTAATGCGAAAAGTATAAGCATATTTTCACAACGCATGCATGTAAACATTTTGTCTTGTCTTGTAAAATAGTCTCTGACAGCTTCGTGGAAATAAGACATTCTACACCGTTTGCATAATCGGCTTTATTTCGAGCGTGAATTCATACATGCCTCTAATAAATAATACGGTAAGTATCTGCACTAAAGATAATGTCAGTTCAGTTAAAACAACGCAACCTTTAAATACTTAGTATCACTTTCTATAGTATTGTCTGAACAAGTACTACATATGTTTATTTCATATCGGATCCAGAAGGCCAATAACAGCCCAAGTGGACAATCACTACTACTGTTACTGCTACTGCTGCTGCTGCTGCTTCTGCAACTGCTACTACTACTACTACTACTACTACTACTACTACTACTACTACTACTACTACTACTACTACTACTACTACTTCTACTTATACTACTACTACTACTACTACTACTACTACTACTACTACTACTACTACTACAACTACAACAACTACTACAACTACAACTACAACTACTACTACTACTACTACTACTACTACTGCTGCTACTACTTCTTCTACTACTACAACTACTACTGCTGCTACTACTGCTACTACTACTGCTACTACTACTATTGCTAATAAAACTACTACTGCTGCTTCTACTGCTACTATTGCTACTACTGCTATAGCTGCTACTGATGCTACTGCTACAACTGCTGCTACTGCTGCTACTGCTGCTTCTGCTGCTTCTGCTGCTACTGCTGATGCTGCTGCTACTGCTGATACTTCTGCTACTACTGCTACTGCTGCTTCTACTGCTACTGCTGCTAATGCTGCTAATGCTGCTACTGCTGCTACTCCTCCTATTGCTACTACTGCTTCTACTGCTACTGCTGCTGCTGCCACTGCTGCTGTTGCTGCTGCTACTACTACTGCTGCTGCTACTGCTGCTGCTGCTGCTACTGCTGCTGCTGTTACTGCTGCTACGAGATGATGCCATGTTTTATTTGTAGCTGAAAAAGTTACTATAACACCGTGCTTGCAGTTGACAAAATTACTCCCACACCGGTCGACATGCGACACTTGCGCGATATTTGCTCGATATAGTGTCGCGCGTCGTATCGTGCGTCGAGCAAATGTCGCGTGTCGACCTAGGGAATTTTTGGTCGACAGGCGACATTTGCGCGATAATTGCTCGATATAGTGTCGAGTGTTATATCGTGCGTCGCGCGTCGTATCGTGCGTCGAGCAAATGTCGAGTGTCGCGCTCGAAGGTCGACACACGACATTCAAGCGACATTCAAGCGACATTCAAGCGACGCACGATATGACAGTCGACAGGCGACATTCAAGCGACATTTCATGATTTGCTCGATATAGTGTCGTACGTCGTAACGTGCGTCGCTCAAATGTCGAGTGTCGCGCTCGAAGGTCGACACACGACATTCAAGCGACATTCAAACGACGCACGATATGACAGTCGACAATTCAGTCGACAGTAGAGATTTTCTGCAATTTTTTTTATGCGACACTCAAATCTTGGTTGTCGCATAAATGTCAAGTGTCATATCGTGCGTCGCTTGAATGTCGCTTGAATGTCGTGCGTCGACCTCGAAGGTCGACACGTGACAATCAACTTAGCCCTATATCCGGATTCCGTAGTTTTCCACGTAATAAGCATGCTTTGGACAAAATAATGTCTTAAAGGGACTGTCCACTAGATTTTGGCATGTATTGAAGCTTGTCATTAAATGCTTTAAATGCTTTATATTGATAAATTTAAACATTTGAACTAAAAATCTCCATTAAAAAACAAGAATACAATTTTAAAAAAAGGAAAAAAAATAACCCTCAACAGGGCTCGAACCACTGACCCCCGGATTCCTGGAGTCCTAGAATAAAAAGCTACCTGTTTAGACCACTCGACCACGGACGCTCATGATCAAAGCTGATGTATTTTTTAGCTATATACGCAATCCTCGTAGGTTCCCAAAATATCGTTTCGCGTCGCGCGACGCTTTATCTAGTGGACAGTCCCTTTAAATTCTTAGTAAATGTTTCTTAGTGATACGTTGAAGTAACCAAGCTTCGTTACAAATCTCCCAAATTTAATCTACAAATCTCACAGTATTTCACGACTATGTGACTTTTTACCTGTTTTCATCTAAATTGAGGGACATTATATTTTCTATTTGTAAAAATGCGAGTTTAATGCGTTTTATGGTATTTATTTATACCGTCGATATAGCTAAAAAAATCAGTAACATGGGTGATTATTTTATTAAATTACCAACATGTAGCAGTCACACATATGATATAGGAAATAACCACAAATAGCATGGGCGCGATCGCTAAATAGATTTTAAACCAGAAGAAAAAAGGAACTCTTTAGAAATAGGCACTTCTTTCGACCACGGAGGGCTACACAATGATTTAGTGGAATGTAACCTATTGGAACGAAAATCACTTCCGTAACAGACTGGTTTCGCAAAGATCAGAAACATTTTTTCAAGAAGAAAAGTACTCAATAAGTTTCACATTTTAAACAAGAAATGGCTCTGAAACGAATTAACAAAGTACGTACACGTTTTGTTTAGTTAAGTTTTATTCAAATAAATGCAAACATTTCATTCAGAAAAGCTGTTTATGGGTTGAATTGTTGATGTGAACGAACGCTTTTAAAGTGGCGTTGGAACATGGATTTTAGTTTGGACATGGGATATTTCGTTTCTTGATCATATCGTATAAAAGTTAATGTAATCAAGATTTACCATGTGATTTTTCTGTTGATGTTCGTTTAAAACATGTAAAATACACAAAATTGATGTGGGTAGTAACAGCTAGACTGTGATAAAGGTTGCAAACCACTAATTTGCTACAATGAAAAATATTAGATAATGACTCATAATTTCATAACTTAAGTATTTATATATGTAGAATAATAAAATGTTTACTAATTTGAGTAAATTATTGCAAAAACGAAAAAGTAACATTTTTAGTTGAAAAACACTGTATTACATTTTTTGTATCTGATTTTTTGTGTGAAAATGTCTATGTTTTGATGAACTGATAGACATTTGCCCCACCTTTTATGTGTCACAGTTTGACATTTATCAATATGTCAGTTTTTATTTATATAGATTTTACATGCGCCATTCCATAGTTCAAGTACACGCGAACGTATATTTGGCATCGCGCAGGCGCCGACTTTTCCGTTTGTTATCGTATGTCTTCGGCAATTGTGATTTGTCCTTGTGACGTCTGCTGATGTTGGGTGAATCGGAATACTTCCGATTTATACATTTAACAATGTATATCTACGAAGTCGGCCGAGGCTATCCAACTGACGCACGTGCTTTCGTGTGAGCACTGTTTAACGTTTCCGTCCAATCGTTCTTTATGTTTTATGTTTGAATGAAAGAAAGATTGAGAGAAAGATTTCTATTGGGTTGTTTGTACACTCTTTTCTTCCTTCCCCGCAAAATTCCCTCGTACCACACAATCCTCAATAACCTTCACAAGTTAAGTTGGGATACATTAACTTTACTTTTATTTACGTAAAAGGATATTTATATTTAATAAGTAATCAGACACTGTGTTAAGCAAGTTTATATTATTCTTTATATTATTAATGTATATGTATTGTTCTCCGCAGCGCGTCTAATTATGTTTACTTGTGATATTGATATGTGTAATCTTTGTATTGCGTGTTAATGTTAGATTGTTTTTATATATTTCTAAATAGATGTTATATCTTTTTAGGCCTGTTTTATATGGTACGAATAGATCTATGAACCTACGCCAGGACTTTGTTATCCTTAAGAATACACACCTGTGACATATTATGTTACTTCACCAGAACACTGTTTAAGACTTTTAAGAAGTTTATTTCGCAAATGAAAATGAAATACAACTGGCTTGCTATTTACAATAGCAATTTTTATGACACAGGTCCTTATCTTGTATACTAAGTTTTACTTCATATGAATGATGTTTCATAATTTTGACCGAATTAAGCCTCACCAATTTTACAACAGAGGCACCATTTGAAAAAAAAAGTGCTCAAAATATTGATGGTATTGTTTCATATCTTGATATTTTGATAGAAAGTCTGATGGTCCTCTGACAAAGCATAAGGGCCAGGTCAGGAAAGTATCCAGATAATGGTCCTCTTGCAATGATTTTTTTACCTGCGAGTCCCTGGTCCTGGACTCACAAAAACCTCAAGTTTTGAATTATGTGAGTCCCAAAAATGCATTGAAATTTCTAAAAAATAATATAGTTTAATATTTGGACTTGTTCTTTCAATTTGGGGACTCATAGATTTGCAAGTTATGGAGTCCCAGGACTCAAATGAGAAAATTTGTAAAAATATCACTGCAGTCTTGACAGATTAAGATAAAGAATATTTTAGATCAAGTAACATTCGTGGTTGACTGGCATGTAAATAGAAATATGGGCAAGTAATAATTACGAGATTACTAGACCTGGTGGCCAGTAATGGTTTTGGGACTCTCGTGGATACTGCAGTTAGCACAGTTGGTAGAAGAGTTAAAACACATTTCTTCCCAAGTGAGCTCAAATGTGATATAATATTCACAAGTAGCCTGTTTAATTTACTGGCGATTTTNAATCTATACCTCAATTTTATTTTTTTTTCAAACAACCTACAAAATATATAACCATAATTTATATCATTTTTATCCAAAATGGCTGTAAAACCCCCTGCCCAAATAATGCTTTTGTCGATGAAAATTCTTCCCCATTTGGAAGATTTCACGACTCGAAAAATCCCCATTTTGCTAGGTACTTTTTCCCCAAATAGACAGAAAAAGGCCTGCATGTACATCATGTAATTCTTCCTCGGGGAAAGCCTGGGCTTTTAATTTGAATGATGATAAAAACTTGTAATGCTTTGTTTTAAAGTGGAAACTTTTTATGTAAATTACGCTGCATTTTAAAGGCTACAGTCGTTGAGATATGTCAGAATTATAATGGTCAAGTGGGGTTATTGTTTGTCGCACTACACAGGCGTGAATGTGTATAATGGAGGCGCTAAAAATCTAGAACTAACTGGAATTTGGAAAACAACCAGAAGTCCCTATTCACACCTACCGTTACCCGGCTACCCGCGAAAAAAACTCGTTGACACCTACCTTTACCAGTTATCCGTTATGTGGTCAACAGCCCAACGCAAGCTTCCAATGTAGAAGTGCACAAACAAAGACAAATACATTTTTTATTTTATTCAAACATTTTATTTTTTGTAAAAATCTGTTCATATCTGCCGTTACAGACTCTTTTTTTGTTCCGACAACTGCCCCTTCAGTCTATAAGATTATAGGGTGTAGTTTTCTGAAATAAAAAAAATGGCGGCTATTGTGATTATTGACGATTTTGAAATGATTTTTTCGCAATTTAGCAACCAGGATTGCTTTGTATCAATGTATTACGAGCACCAACTTTTTAATTTGAAACTTTGAGGTAAAAAAATGCGCGGTATACGTGGTAAAATATTCCATGGAGTGATTAAAATTGCCTGATGTTACAAAGAGTAATTAGATGTTTTTTCTATTACAAAATGTTTTTTTGTTTTTTTTTCGACCGCCCGATGGACCACTTTCAAAAATATTTTTGTAAACCAAAAAAAAAGTCGTGTCCTTAGTTAAAAAAGCTAAAATTCATAAAAATGCACACAAAAATGCTCAAATTTAAGTGCCTGTTGACCATTAAAATAGCAATAAAATGGCCCAAAATGCAGGAAATCAATTGCTCAATTCTAAAATTTTCAGGGGGGGCATGCACCCGGACCCCCCTAGAAGGCCTGTTGGTTTCACATTTTGGCCTGTTGCTTCAAAACTTATTGAGAACCCTGCCTTTTTTGGTCATATTTACAACATAGATTTTGAAGTTGAAAACAGTGTTTTATTTTCATATCCTTGTGAAATATACAAGAGAGGAAGATTAGTTAAAAATTAAATATGGATAGATTGTGATTTCTATTTAATTTAATTACTGACGTGATATTTAACACTTTTTTGAGTGACCAACTGTATGAAATTTAAGAAAAAAATCTTACTTCACAATGAAATCTTTTAATTTTAGAAATGTTCTGCTTTCAGTATTTCACTGGCAGGCAACTATAATGGGCCCAGTAAGTAGCTTTGTAGTTTCCTTAATTATATGTACAGAATTACAGATTGCCATACTTTGAAATAATAAATATCAATAGTCACTTAAGTTTATGTACTAAACAAAGACCCCAATAAAACAGAAGATTGCAACAAATATTCATTTACATGTAAAACATACCTGTATATTTCAATAGAAACTTTTTTTAAACATTACCAGTCCTTTGCTTTAGGTTAAACATAGTCTAATCTGGTACCGGTAACTTCAATAGCTAACTACAGTTGAAGTATTAAAATAAATGTTTCTGTACAGTATGTGTTGCTTGATTTCTTACAGCCTGACAGTCCATACCAGGGTGGTGTGTTTTTTCTCACTATACATTTTCCAACTGACTATCCTTTTAAGCCTCCAAAAGTAAGTATACATCATATTATCACGAATATTTTTGTCAAATCCGATTGCATGAATTTGCAGACAATAAACAGATCACAATTATATGTTGTGGTTATACAATTTGAATCAAGTTGGATTTTGTCCTGTCATATAATTTTCAATGCGTGCTTTATAAACTGCAGGTGTATGGGATAATTCTGGCATTTTTGTAATGTAATCTTTGGTGTGAACCCAAGTTATAAACTTATACATGTATGTCAATTTTCTTTCATTTTCAAATTTCAGGAGCTTCTGTTAAAAACCTTTAAGAAAAAATATATGTTTAACTTTTTATATATGCATTGTGATAATCCTATGTCTGGCATGGTGTGGTGTGCGTCATCAATTGATGTCTGTAAAGCACTTATTTCTTTATTAAAAAATGCTGACAAATAAATCATTGTTTACCAGTCAATAAACAATTGTTTGGAATTTTGATGTGTTTCGCCTGAAACCACTACCCCATAAGCCAAAATTGTTTAAAAGCTACTCAGCATTACAGCAAATAGTTGTTTGTCGACCTATATCTATAATGGTAATGCCAAAATTATTTTGATTCTAACATGATTGGACTAATTAAAACACTTATTTGGTTCTTTGTCAAAATGAAGATCTGCGATTAACATGTTAAAATGTATGATCTGAATTTTGCACTATATGTAAAAATTAACGTTTTTGTTGTGCATAATCATGCAGTAAATTATATCACATATTCTGAGATATAAGCTTTTACAATTCAAAGATTGGTAATGAGGCATGAGTGGTTACTCTTGTCCACAGTTTACAATTAGTTGCATGTTTATCATATATTATATAAAATGTTGCCATATGATGCAGGGCTTTTTTTCCTTCTTTGCGAGTGGCCCTGGAAGGACATTTCACAATTTTGATAGGGACAATTCACAAACCTAACATGGCCGTGAATTTTTACAAAATTGGCCGTTTTTCACAATTTTAACAATTTCACGACTCGGTTTTTCACAATTTTAAGCAGTTCGCGACTCAATTTTTCACAATTTTGAATAGTTCGCGACTCAATTTTTCACAATTTTGAAAAGTTTGCAACTCATTTTTTCACAATTTTGAAAAGTTTGCGACATGTTTTTTCACAAAGTGAGGGGGCCAGGGCCGATTCACAAAGTCAGGAAAAAAAGCCCAGTGATGACCCTCAGGTTGCTGGGTAATTTGTGTGATTTCTAGGTACATGTAATATAGATGAACCCTATTACCTACAACCACAGCTGCATGTTCTACGTATTCTCATGTACATTGTATTTCATTTCATTTTCAGGTTTCATTTACAACAAAAATATATCATCCGAATATAAACAGCAATGGGAGTATTTGTTTAGATATCTTGAGGTCACAGTGGTCACCAGCTCTGACAATATCAAAAGGTAAGAAGCAACATATGAATGTATTAGTTAAATAGCAATTTTCGAGGGTTGTTAAGTGATTAATAAGGCTTGAAAGACATCAGTTCATGAGGTTAACTTTTTCTTAAATGAAATGAAAATTTGAATGACAATTTATTAGTTCAGTTTAAGAGATACATGTCTTTTTAAGTTATATGTTCCTGGAGTCTGCTAGTCTTATAATTAAGGAACGTTGTCACTTTGATGAACTTTAGGCAAGTTGGAAATCATTGGAAATATTATTCCATAAAACCCGTTAATAAGACCTGTCAAGGGACTTCAAATCAAGTGAAGTTGAAGGTAAGGTGAGTTAAATTATGTAAACTCGACCATCTTTGAGAGTCCTTTATCCTGGTTTGGAAATATGAATCCAATATCCAAACTCGTGTCACACTTATAGAAAGTGTTAACAAGTGGAACAAACAAAATATTGTACACATGGCCTATGCTTATTATGCACAATTTAGCTCTTTCTCTGAAAATTAAAATTTAATAATGGTATGTTTGTATCAATCAATTGAATTGTTAAATGGTTGTTTTAATTTATAACATAATATCATAATATATGATCAACAGAGTAGACTACATTTACCAACATCTTTTGTAAGTCCAGCGAAAGTCCCAGTTTTCTTTTATCAGAAATAATGTTTTTTTCTATATTTAAAACATGAATGGCGAGCAGATTAAACTGTAGGACTGGTTGTTTGTGAGGCCTTCTTTATGTATAAATAAATATTTAATTTGTGTTCATTATCCATGGCCAAGTATTTAGACAATGAATATTATTATTATGCCCCCCTTCGAAGAAGAGGGGGTATATTGTTTTGCACATGTCGGTAGGTCCGTCCGTCCACCTCATGGTTTCCGGATGATAACTCAAGAACGCTTAGGCCTGGGATCACAAAACTTCATAGGGACATTAGTCATGACCGGCAGATGACCCCTATTGATTTTTAGGTCACTAGGTCAAAGGTCAAGGTCACAGTGACCTGAAGCAGTAAAATGGTTTCCGGATGATAACTCAAGAACGCTTAGGCCTGGGATCACGAAACTTCATAGGGACATTGGTCATGACCGGCAGATGACCCCTATTGATTATTAGGTCACTAGGTCAAAGGTTAAGGTCACACAACGGCTGCCACTACAACTGACAGCCCATTTGGGGGGCATGCATGTTTTACAAACAGCCCTTGTTATTATTTATTTTGTCTTTAAAAACACATTCACAAGCATAACAAAGAAGATTGTAATCATAATTTCTTCTATTGATGTTTGCAATAGTGTATGAATCATGGAGGCTTGATCACTTTCAATAGGATTTGTAGTTATTATTGCACTTTAACATCTGTCATTAAGTGTCAATAAGCGAAATTTATTACACAGACAATGTACTTATACCGTAGCCAAACAGTCCTTCATCAATATTAAAAGCAGAAATTAATAATAATATATAAGAAAACGTATGTGATGGAAGAAAAACATGCTTGTTCAAATCAAATTGAAGTTCTGGCATATTTGACATATATATATATTTTTTTTTCAGTGTTGCTTTCAATTTGCTCACTTCTCACGGACCCGAACCCAGATGATCCGCTGGTGCCCGAAATTGCTCGAATCTTCAAAACAGATCGAACAAAATACAACAACACTGCAAAAGAGTGGACAAAGAAATATGCACAATAACGAAGAGAAGTCTAGTGTGATAGATTGATACAGTGTCTGCATATTGAGTTTTTTTATCAGGATGTTGTCATTTTTTCCTGTCCTCAAAAGCAGTCCAGTCTGTACAGGTGTCTCATAATTAAGTTAAATCAAATGCAATAAATTCAAAATACCTAGTTGTAACCTAGTTGCCCAAAATAATCCGTTGTCTATTAATACCCATTTAAATTTGGTCTAGATAAATACCATGGTCAGTATTTTGAATATTTTCCAAAGAAATACAAACAAGAAATATCCATTATCATTACTGTTCCTTCAATGTTTACACAAGGTAATGTTTATCCACTTTAACACTTGATTAACATTTACATTGAAATGTTGTCGAGCTATAGTGAAGGAGTTTTTTGTGCTGGTAGACACCAATATTATGTTGTAGTAAATGACTTTATTCTTAATCTTTTTTTCTAGTGTTCGTAACCTGTGAATACAATGTATGTAATTATTTATGCCATTATTTGTATACAGCATACATGTAGCTATGAAACTTCTCAAATTGTATAAGAATTTAATGCAGCCAGTTCCAATACTCTGGACAAAGTTAGCCCAAAGTAGAGATTAGGATTCTGTGTGGTAGAACCGCATTAAAAACGGAGTTTAAAGTTTCATATTCAGTATGTCTGTGCTAAGTGCTAAGTACATTTTACGTTGTCTTTCTTCTTATTACCACAGGTTTTCTCTCTGAACCCATGTATTACTTTAATTGTTTAATTTTCAATCGAATAACGTTTTATTGAGCTTCAAGAACATTAACTTATCACAGCAATTATCATATAGCACGTGTTTGATTATTGATATTATTGGTCACTATACCTACACAAGGATTTTTTCTTTTTGTTCAAAATATCTATCTTATGTATGGTATGAGATCAAAGCATATAATTATACAAGTTTGATTATATTGTTGCAGTATGCGTACTTAAACATGTTAACTTTTTCCATTTTTAAAGTGCAGCTTGTTTTAACTTCCATAAATGTAAATCCACATTGTTGGGTAATAAGTAATTTTTACAAGCTATTTTGGTGGTCATTTATTTAGAAAAGGTGTGGGAAATAAACTAGTCAAACTCGAAACTAGTTATAAGAAACATTCTGTTAACATATAGTGTCTTTGCTACAGTGCTTGGGTATTAATTTGTTACTGGTTAAGAAACATTCTGTTAACATATAGTATCTTTGCTACAGTGCTTGGGTATTAATTTGTTACCAGTTTGATAAAAAAAAAAGCATTTTACCAGCATCATGTGCCACAAGCCATACAATTTGTACATGTTTACCTTATGTTTTGTGCTGGACTTTTGTGCTTATTCGTGGATGGGTTCCTGATAATAAACTTCACGTGACTGTTCTTGATTTGAATTATACTTGTCAGTTATTCCACAAGTCTGAATGTCTTATGAACTGAAGCTTACAGCTTTATTTAACTTGGTCAAATTGTTGTTTTTCCGTAGTCCATTTACCATGACCGATTATTCAGCTGTTGAAGCTTGTCTGCTACGATGGATAATTAAGTGAGCTGATCGTCTCAAATAATTTGCGTAACCGAGTCTGCTGGCCTAATCAAATGAATATCATAGTCAGCTGGCCTTATCAAATGAATTACATAGTCTGCTGGCCTAATCATATGAATTACATAGTCTGCTTGCCTAATCAAATGAATTACATAGTCTGCTGGCCTAATCAAATGTATTACATAGTCTGCTGGCCTAATCAAATGAATTACATTGTCTGCTGGCCTAATCAAATGAATTACCCAGTTTACTGGCCTTATGAAATGAATTGCATAGTCCGATGGCCTAATCAAATGAATTACATAGTTGGATGACCAAATCAAATGAATTGCATAGTCTGCTGGCCTAATCAAATGAATTGCATAGTCTGCTGGCCATATCAAATGAATTGCCTAGTCTGCTGGCCTAATCAAATAAATAACATAGTCTGCTGGCCTAATCTAATGAATAACATAGTCTGCTGACCTAATCAAATGAATTACCTAGTCTGCTGGCCTAATCAAATGAATTTCCTAGTCTGCTGACCTAATCAAATGAATTGCATATGTATGCTGGCCTAATCAAATGAAATTACATAGTCTGCTGGTCTAATAAAATGAATTACATAATCTGCTGGAATAATCAAATGAATTACATAGTTTGCTGGCCTACTCAAATGAATTGCCCAGTCTGCTGGCCTTGTCAAATGAATTTCATAGTCTGCTGGCCTAATCAAATGAATATCATAGTCTGCTGGCCTAATCAAATGAATAACATAGTCTGCTGGCCTAATCAAATGAATAACATAGTCTGCTGGTCTAATCAAATGAATTACCTAGTCTGCTGACCTAATCAAATGAATTGCATAGTCTGTTGGCCTAATCAAATGAATTACCTAGTCTGCTGGCCTAATCAAATGAATTGCATAGTGTGCTGACCTAATCAAATGAAATTACATAGTCTGCTGGCATAATCAAATGAATTGCATTGTCTTCTGGTCTAATCAAATGAATTGCATAGTCTGCTGGTATAATCAATGAATTACATAGTCTGCTGGAACAATCAAATGAATTACATAGTCTGCTGGCCTAATCAAATGAATTACATAGTCTGCTGGCCTAATCAAATGAATTACCTAGTCTTCTGGCCTAGTCAAATGAATTACATAGTCTGCTGGCCTAATCAAATGAATTGCATAGTATGCTGGCCTAATCAAATGAATTACATAGTATGCTGGCACAATCAAATGAATTACCTAATCTGCGGCCTAGTCAAATGAATTGCATAGCCTGCTGGCCTAATCAAATGAATTACATAGTCTGCTGGCATAATCTAATGAATTGCAGTCTGCTGGCATAATGAAATGAATTACATAGTATGCTGGCCTAATCAAATGAATTACATAGTCTGTTGGCCTAATCAAATGAATTACATAGTCTGCTGACCTAATCAGCGGAAGCTTAACTGTACGAGGTTATTGCAGTAGCATATTCTTAAAGCGAACATGTGAAATGGATTTATCACATGCCATACCCTGTTTCCCATGTACTATAACCATTACATATATTTTTATATTACACATGTGCAATATACTTTTTAAGGGTTTTCATTGGCTTAGTTTTCGTTTATTGACCAATCGTATTTTGTTATTTTGCTACAATGACGTTGCAACGTCAAATGACGTCACGAAATGTAAACAACATTCGGGATTTATCATTATGTTTGTGTAAATATTTATTTAATTTGCTCATTTAAAACCATGTGATAAAAAAGATCTGACACTCGTTGTCATATCATACCATATTTTATTAAACTCGTCCAGGAAATTTGTTAGTAAGCTCGCTTACTAACAAAATTCCTGAACTCGTTTAATAAAATATGGTATGATATGACAACTCATACCAGATCCTATATTTATTAGTGTCATTTCGTTAATGTTGTAAATCGCAAATACTTCCTTTAAAGAGTAAAAGCTGAAACCCACAAAACACTAATTACAACCCTTTATTGAATAGTTAATCGACTTGTGTACGGTGCTTTATATTACTTCAAAATATCAGAAAGATGCATATATTTTAATGGACTCCCCACCATATTCAAACCAGATTCATTATTCTAGTGGATCAAAACTAGTTTGAAGATTAGTAATTTCTGAAAATATTTACAATAATTTGACAGTATCCACATCCAATTCAATTGTAGACGTATATTAAGACAGTGCTATACAATGCATCTTATTTTTTGGAAGTTGAAATCTGAATATAATTAAAAGTAGTAACAAAGACCCATTATTTATACATTATTCTTAAACAATTTTTTCAGTTCAACTGTCTGCTGTTGCTGAACAGCAACATAAAACGCAACATCTACTTAAACGGTTCAAAACAATGATCAGACAACTTCTAGGCATTCACACAGTTTTGAACCGCTACACTGATTTCAAAGCGATTTCTTGTAATACATAAACTTTGCTGATAAACAAATTGATTTTATTGAATCTATTTTGATTATACTTACAGGAAATATTCGATTACACGTTGATACAAGTCAAGTTATATTTATTTATACAGTCGGGTATTTCAAACATGATAACACAAGCTCTGAAGAGCTTTTAAAGCCGACTTACACATAACAATACATGATAACAACATAATATATAGCACATACAATGAAAACATAGTTATAACAATCCTGTAATTGAGAACAACAGAGAATATGAGTTTGAGTAAAATATTGCTTTAAAAGACTAGAGGTAACTTAATACATGTATTACTTTAAAAGACTAGCGTTTACATGTACTTAAAATATCAGACAAATTTAGTACTACAGAGCTTAGTAATGAACAAATAAATATTGTACAAGGCATGCAATAATGAAAGGACAAACATTAACATGAAAAGCAGTACAAATAGGAAAACCAAGGAACATAAAACACATTTAACATAACATAACAAGACACCCCAGTACATAAAGGAACATATATTAAGCAAGCTAAAACATAAGATAGCAGCTAAAAAATAACATAGAACATTAAATTCAAAGGCTATATAATATCATTAAGAACAATCACAGCTTACAAGATGTTGTATAATTTTAAGAGTACAACAAAAAATTAAAAAAATAATACTAAGAACTCTATGACTTTTTAAAATATAATACAAACATATTATATATAATACGGCTCAATTCAACATTAAGAGTCTTTATAAAAATAGGGAACCAGATTAATTTACATTGCTTGCATGTAACAGATATGTAAAACACACACATAAAAACCAAAACATATGGGTATACATAAGGAAGCAAAACAGGGATAAGCACCTAAGTTTACAAAACTAAGGCAAAGAGTAGAGATCATGCAGGGAAACATACATATTGGGAGAAAATAGCAAATACAGGGACGTATTTGTTTTAAACCCTTTCAGTGTCACAGGCTACACATTTTAATATTTAAAATATATTTAGTAATTTATGCAAGACGGACAAGAGCAGACTGATCCATTCCAGTACCCAAGCATGGATTTAAAGGAGTTGAAGGATGAAATTTGCCTAAAGTGATTTGGTAAATTATTCCAGAGTTTTGCAGCTGTGTATCTGAAAGAGTTTATACCATACCTGGTTGTTCTTGGCTTAGGCAGCCTTACTGTATTTGAATATCTAAAATTATAAGAATGTTCTTTAATTTCAACAAAATCATGTAAATAAGAGGGTCCATCCTTATTATACATTTTAAAAAATTCTTGTGAAATTATTCTTAAGCGCCTTATTTTAAGGGATGGAAGACCAGACCTTGTGAGAAGAGCATCATAATCTGAAGTAAAATCATTGTAAATGAATCTTAGTGCTCTTTCTTGAATTTTTTCCATTTTCTTTTTATTTGTTTCATTTGTAAAGTGCCAGGTGAGTGGGCAATAATTAAAGTTTGATAAAATAAAAGATTGATACATTGTGATTTTACAAAGCTTATTTAAGTTATGGCCAATTCGCTTCATTACATTTAATTGCCTTGATGCCTTTTTACAAATGTTACTTATGTGAGTGTTAAAACTAAGATTAAAATCTAAAGTAACACCAAGAAGAACAACTTCATCTTCACATTTTATGTTAACATCATTAAATTTGAAAGTAAGATCTAAGTTGTGAGTTTTCTTCCCAAGGGACATTGCCTGAAATTTGTCAGGGTTTGCTTGCATTTTATTTTCATGGAACCATTTGATGAGACTTAAACTATCATTTTCAAGAACATTGACCAGATGTTCATGTGATGTACTACTAAAAGAGAGTGTATTGTCATCTGCATAGTTATAAAGGTTGGATTCTGTTACAAATTCAAATATATCATTAATAAAAATATTAAAAAGGACAGGACCTAGAATAGAACCCTGAGGAACTCCCTTCAATGTCTCTTGGAAAGAACTATGAACATCACCAACCCTGACACATTGCTGCCTTTGTGATAGATAGCTATCAATTAAAGATAAAGACTTTTCATCAAGACCATAATGTTTCAATTTTAGAACTAAAAGATCATGCGGTAAACAGTCGAAAGCCTTTGAGAGATCCATCAAAATAGCTGCAACGTAATGGTTTTTATCAAGAGATGCTTTCCAATCTTCAATGATTTTTAGCAAAGTTGTATTACATCCATATCCCGGTCTAAAAGCACTTAAAAGAGGATTAAAAATGTTATTAAAATGATTCATTAGTTGAGTGAAAATGGCTCTCTCAAAGACTTTGGACATGACAGGTAAAAGGCTAACAGGTCTGTAGTTGGCTTTATCTAAGGTGCTATTCTTTTTAAAAATTGGAGCTACTTGTGCTATTTTAAAATTTGAAGGAAACTGTGAGTTTTCAATGGATTTGTTTATGAGTTTAGTAAGAGGTTTTGATATTACTGGTTCTGCAAGTTTTAACATTTTTACTGAAAGTCCATCATAACCTGTAGCCTTTTAACTGTTCATTTTCCTAATTTGTTTTGTAACAAAAGATTCATCAATATTTGTAAAGGTTAATGTTGAGTTACAGTTTTTCATGATATTGTCAATTTTTTTAATACTTGAATGATTGTTATCAATAGTAATAGAATTATTTCCTATTGAACTAGCAACATTAACATAATAGTCGTTAAAAATTTCAGCAATTTCCTTTTGATCTGTAACTAAAACATTTGTTTCTTCAATTATGGTATTTTTCTTTACAATGGTACCCTTATTTGTAATAAAAGGTTTAATTGTATACATATGTATTACTCTCGTATTGTCGTCTAGAACGGTAGTGAGACATCTGAATATCGTGATTTATTATTGATTGCTTGCATCTTTCATACAGAGTATTGTTGAAGAATTATTGTATGGTCCGTGTCTTCAATAGGTTGTCACAGTGACATTATCATATTAAAATAAGAAAGCGGTAAGGAAAAATATTAATCATGAACCATTATTTTTTTAGCAATTATGAAATTTTCGTTATTGGCGAGTCGACTGTTCACTTAGTGTTACATTGTATATACGCTTAGATCTCTTTGAAAACCTCGATTCCAGTACAGAGATTAATGATTTTCGTCTTAACGGCATTTTTATGTATCAATGCATCAGTGTCAATATTGGTCATATGTCGCATTGGCAGGGAAAATGGGTCTTATGGCTCAAAAATCACATTTTCATGTTTTTATATATTTCATTTCTACTTTCTTTCAGGAACAAAATGAAGAAAAAATTAGGCTTCTATCATTTTTAGTTTTTGAAATATTGACCTTTACGTAATACCACTGTTTAGTACAAAATTACTCATATTTCGCAAATATGCTCACACAAAATGAACATAAGACCCACTCTAGTAAATGAACAATATACAGAAATATTATGATACTTTATTCGATAAGTACATTTTATACTTAATTCGACACATACAAACATTTTATTTACTATTTTATATATGGTTTCCATTGTAACAGAATTTATTATACGAAAAAGAAATACACGATCAAATATATACTAGTAGTTGTGTGTAATTACTTTTTAATCGAACTCGTCTTACGCATGGATCGGGCGACAAAAGTCGCACCAACAGTGCAAACTGTGCAATACAATATTCGTTCATACACTAATAAACACGCTTTAAAGGAAATGCATAACGGTATAGAACGACATTAGGATTCACCAGTCACGACTTTTTATTCGAAACGAGTATAGGTTTGGAGTCATTTGTTCGCTATTTCAACAATGCATATCTTTATACATGTAAGCACGCGTGCGTGCCAAAGCGACAATATGGAGATCGAGTGTAAAGCTATTAAGAAAATAAATTTGTATTATGGATATCATGAATTGTCGTATAATGTTGACCGATACATGTTAAAATTGGTTTCTGTAATTAACAATGTTTGCGAGCATTATATAACTATATTATTAGCATTATATAACCCCGTCATGCATCACAATTGTAACATAAACGAACCGCTTTGAACAAGATCGGCATCTTCTTCGGTAGCATGCGTGCGATGTATGAGTAACATCGACAGTAAAACCAAATTCATTGTTGTAAACAAATCACAGTTCTCGAAATATAGTTCCATAGTTGCTCTTCATGTGGAATTGTAAATGGTAAAACAGCACATACGTACATGAACTACTAACAGTCTCATAGAGATAATTCCACAATGAGATTGTTATGAATAACCATGTGCATACAAGGGTTTTGAACATCTCCTGTGCTGACCCACGGTATCTTCCTTACAAATATGCCAACCTGGGTACTTTTGTTTTAAGCTACCGCTCCCATATTCGGGAAACAGATTCACATAATAGCTGTTTAATTTATCGTGTATAATTTTTTTAGCTTCTATAGTATTATAACGGATATTGATGACAGGCCATGAATGTAACTGGCACGTAGCAAGCATAATTATTGAATGTCTGATAAAAAAAAGGTGAACAACTTATACACACAATTGCATTGGTCAACATTAAGAACTCATCTTTTAATGAGTTCGTATCGCATAACAACCTTTAGCACCCAAACGAATTTGCCAGTGATATGTCCAGGGAATTTCACATCCATTATTAACTAGGCCACACAGTCTGGTTATCTCTTAAGTATAACTGGCCAGAACTTAAACCAGACGTTTTCACCAGATACGAGGGTCAACAAAAAAACACAACAGATTTCGGCGGCGCTCCCACGGCGTCCACAAAATCAGAATACTGAGGTGCGATCTGTGCCGTCGCCAGCGCAACCGTGGAAACGTTTTAAGATCGAGCGCCCTGCAATCGCCCAGAACGCCAGGTCCCGTGATGATTTTGAACAAAGACATCGCCGCAGCTCGGCGTTTGGAAAGAGCATATTGGGATCGCCGTGGCAATGCTGTGGGGTATTCTAAAGTGCCGTGAGGACACTGTTTGAACGCTGTAGATGTGGTTGTCGTTAACACGGTGACTGTACGGCGTTACAATGCTCTATGAAAGCAATGTGAGCTTTTCGTGTACACGCTGTAACAACGAGAACGCTGCATGGACGCTTTGATGACAACTGTGTGAACGCTATAAGGACGCCGTAAAGATGCCGTGCGTGTGAGGACGCTGTGTGAGCACCATAGAATAGACGAGGTGACAGGTCAGCACAATTTAAGCTGCTGGTATTCAGATAAGCTCGTATATAAGTGTTGACAAGAGTTTGTGAATTCATATAAAAACAAATTAACTTTTATTGTTTTGCTCAGTTACATATGTTTATGTAAAGTATTGAATTTTTTTGTTCCACGATAATGGGCAGACATTTATTACCCATGTTATCTAAAACAGACATCTGATAAGCTTTTGCCCGTAAATAAGGTAGCACCAATAAACTTTTTTTGTACATATCGCGAATATTTCGCATCGATCACACGGCACTTTGATACTATTTTTTTAAACGCCGTGCAAGCGCTATGACGTGTGTCATGAGTGCGAGAGATTCATGAGTTGTGTGTAATCTCCTATGCGCGGTTACTGGAAATATCGGATTCTACCAAAACCTACCGGAATCTAGCTAAACTCGACCAAATTCTACGCAAATCTACAATAAAACGTTAAAACGTCGGAATGTTATATTTATGTGAAGTAACTTAGTCTTTCGAAAATAAAAGATTAAAAACAATGATATATTTGTTAAACTAATTTAAGTTGTAATATCCCTACATTCTTAGATGTTGACAAAATAAAGGGACTTGACTATGTTTGTTTATTCATCATAATATGGTCGGTAGTCGAGTGGTAAAACACTGGTCTACCATTCCAGCGGTCGTGGGTTCAATCCCTGGCCGGAGCACTCATTGGAAATAAGTGCTTGCACTTTCATGGGTTATCCTTGACTGCAAGGTCAAAATAAATACATACATACAATATAGCATTATGTTAAACATTGAATTAAACATAATTTTGATAGGCATATACAATAATTTATGAATGTATGTATGGGCATGTGTACCAGTTGTTTATAAGTTTTAAATAATATACTACTAATATACTTTTTATTTGAAATAGTGCAACTACAGCTTCAATATTGATGCACAATTTTTCTTTTCACATGTTCTTTACATCATTGTTGACATTTGTATTATGAATAAAATTGCTTAATTTCGTTTGTGTGGTCTTGTGTATTATATATTATCTTATTATATACTAAATATAGCTTTTAATAATAGATTTTTGTGTTATTTAGATAGGTTTTGGTAGATTCCGGTAAAATTTGGTAGAATCTGGTATTTTTAGTGACCCTCCTATGCGCATGCGCACTATTAGGTTTATTATATTCCGGTTCGGGGACGACCAAATCAAAAGGAAAAGAAGATAAAACATAATCTGTCCTTCAAAGACACAAATTATCAATGGCACTCAAACGAATAAACAAAGTGGGTATTTTTCTTTCGTGATATAACATTTATCTTACAAGAGATTCCACAGTTAAACTAATTTGTTTGAATTTTTGTCCGCCATTGTATGAGGTAATCTTCTAGAATTGTGAATGGCGATGACTGGCAACACATTATTCAATGAATTTTTAGTATTCAATTGTATGTCATTTGCTGCGTTATTTTTATTTCCTACAACATTGATGTGAGGATTCAATTGATATGTCGTAGTACAAATGAACTTCACTCAAAATAATCCAGGCAATAATGTGGGTCCTCACATAATGCTGCCTTGGGGCTGGGTGTGGAAGGAACTCCTTATTTGTTATGCCCCTGAAGGTGGGCATATAGTGATTGCACTGTCCGTCTGTCTGAAATTCCGACACACTTTGCGCTTAGATTTTGAAAAATGTGGAAAAAGGGGGCATATGTCATCCTATGGGACAAGCCTTGTTTTTATTTGAAGTACACAAAAGTCATACACACAGCTGACTTATCAATAGTTAACTGCACTGTTTACTCTGCAACTGTGCAGTGATCACCAGTCTGAGGCCAAAAAAAAAATAGGTCCGTTTCTGGTCTCCCTGGGGAAAGAAAAACAGGGTCGGTGGTAGGGATTTTTTTTTTGTCTTTCGGGTTCTAGAATGGAAGGCTACTAAAGCTTATAATAAGAAATACATGTATATATATTCTTTGTTTGCTTTATATTACATGTTATAATGAGAAATGAACCGAAATGAACGAAAATGATTAATTTTTTTTGGCGACCCCAATAAAAAGTTGAGGGTCGGCGCCGATTGGGTGACTGGAAATGGACCTATTTTTTTTTGGCCTGATAAGGATTGCTGCTTTGTGACCACAGCAATGTGCTAGGAGTGGGAAAATGAAGGCGTCGTTAAAGCCTTTATTTAGCCCCACCCCCGGTTTGTGGTTGTTTCGTGCCACTGATATTTGTGTTGAAAGGGGTAGTCGTTTCGTCCCAGTAGTAATATATAGCCGGATAATTGTGAATAATTTAGTGTAGGTGTGAATCATATAAGGAAACTTTCTCATCTTTGATTGTCACCTCTGGGCAATCTAAAAACAACATTGTTGTATTTCAAGACTATTTATTCATGTTACATGTATGTTTTTAAGATTTAATTTACATTTTATATATAATACATTATTGATTGACAATATTGGTAGTCAATATGCTCACATATTATTTTAATAACATTTTTTTATTATAATTATACTTGTTGCAATTTAACACTGTTGTTATTAACTACATAAATATACTTTTTATATAGGGTAAATTAACTATTCAAATGACACTCATAGTGAAAAGTTCCAAAAACTTTATTTCAATTATATTGACTTTAAAACACAATTTTGTAATAAATCACCTTTAACATATTTGAATATATTTATTAACATAACATACATGTACAATAACATAACATGCATCATTCAAAATGTGACAGTCAATGTTAATATCATGTATAGCAGGGATCACGCAACTGGGCGAAATGGGCGATTATATCACCCTGTTTTCCCTGAAATCGCCCGGATCAAAAGCACCGGCGATTATCACTTCGCCCTAAATTCTGGCAATTATCATATCCGCAGCGCTATCAAAGTGGCTTCTGTTTATTACCGAATACACGCCGAAGTCAATCAACAGACCGAATCGACGAAACTCCGCCCCCTGGCATAGTAAATTACCTATTGAAAATTGATAAGCAACCATTCACAGCGCTCGTCATACAGGTATTTGGCAGAAATCTCTCTTGACCATTCAGAGCATGGGTTACAAACTCCATTTCGGCTAATAGAAAACATGACACCGGACGAGACACTTTGTTAATTGATGTCAATTATCGCAATTATTGTCCCGAAAACAATGTGGATTAAAAGAATGTCGGTCTCTATGTATTAATTGGTATCTGCTCTTGGTAGACAGATATGAATATTTTATGCACCACGCCTGTTTTGTCCGTTTTTTCAATCCGCGAAAACTTGCTTTTCGCGAGTAGTAGATGCCTTAAAATGGTTCCGGACGGGAAAAGATGAGTTGATGCCGACGAATTCTGCGAACAATTAACGTATGTCCCCAATAATGATGATTCTTAATACTTATTATCTTGGTCATGATCATTCAATTTCTGTATCAAGAACTCGGACTGTAAACACAACAATACCTGTAAAGCAAGCTCCCATTTAAATTCCAGCAAACACAATTTATTTCCTCAAATCCGAATTATCTAGTGCAGTAAAAAAAAGTCCGATAATTTTCACACATGGCAAATGCCTTTTGTCTTGAAATGCCACGTGCTGAGCGTGTTACAAATTTACAGTTTTAACTGGCCCCGACATCAAAGACCTTGATGTCTACCGGCAAGCAGTGACAGGTGTTAACAGCGTGCAGTTTTTTTGGGATAG